>PVJI01001682.1:0-145429 GCA_004026765.1 Micronycteris hirsuta
CATGTCCCTGAAACCCAGCGTCCGATTTTGTCTGTGGACAAATGATGCTATAGCAGTGTGGAAGAACCTATCACTTAAGGAGCCGAGTGTGCCCTTTAAGAGAAGGGCGGAGTAAAGTGCGTGTGGGCCTGGCCTGGCCTGGCTGCATTTGTGACTGGGCCTGTGTTCTCCGTTCAGGGCGGACCTCCCAGAAGACGCAGTCTCTGTTTCAGCCTCTCCCCCAGGCCTCCTCCACCTCCCTCTCCAAGTTACACGTTTGGGTCTCATCTCTGGCAGAAGGGAGCGCCCTCTACGAGGGGCGACAGGCATGGGACCACTGACGGCTTCTGGCAGCCACCTCCTTGTGGGGACGTAGGGTATGGTGGCAGCAGCTCTGTGGTGCACTACACACCGGTCCCCAGTAACCCCAGTGCAGCTTCGTCCTTAAGACGCAGTCAGCAGTGGGCTCCGCTGCTGTGCCTTGTCTCACGGGGCTTTGGAAGCCGCCCGACTGACTGGCTGCGGTGGACGGCTAGAGGGGCTGGTGACGGGCAACCGTGCAGCGTCGGTGGGTAACGGGGGCGTTCCAGAGGATGCCAGGGTGATCATGTCGAAGGCAGCTATAGTTCTTGTGTTTTGTTCCCCCTTTGCTGAATGTCCCAAAATGTCTGATATGAGCATGACTCACTTTTGAAAAGAAGCCCTGTTAGAAATGGGACCGAGGGGTGCACTGGGCACTGAAAGCAGCAGGGCTCAGCTCCAGTCTGAGGGGGGCTGCGGCCCCGCCGCCCAGTGTCTCTCCGTGGCAGCTCACCTCGTGCGCCTGGACTCTCCTGCCGGTGTTCATTTTGGACTTGGAGTTTAACTTCCATCATCTGTGGGCTTCCACGAACTGCCATGTGCTGGCCTCCTCCCTGCCACCTGCTGCAGTCCAGGCACGTTTGGGGTTCAGGGGTCAGATCCAAGTCCTCCAGACTAGGTTCAGGCTGTTTGCACATGAGCCACGTGATGAGCTCTGATTTGGTTTCTTCTCAGTCTCCCTCTTCCACAAACGCACTTGACAAGGAGAACAGAGAGAGCCCGCGTGAGGGCAGCAGCACCTGGACTGTGTGGAGGAAGCTCAGAGGGCGGGAAGGAAAGGGGTGGGGTCTTGGTGCCACTTCCCTGGGAGGCAAGGGGCTGGTGAGGAGCCCTCCATCCTCCACCTGCTGTCCCTCCCTTGGGGGTCCTGCCACAGCTCGTCTCATGTTCTGGCCAGAAGTCACCACCGGGGAGAATGCAACAGTGTTGGGGCCCCTCCCGGGGAGAGCGCCCAGGGGACCTGCGGCTCTGTTGTGGGTGGGCAGGCGTCTGTGTGACATGTGAAACTGCGCGGCCCCCTGCGTCCCGCTCCCTGCCACACCTGGTGCAGGATTCCAGCTGGACACACTTCTGCTGGGAAGCGGGCTCCCAGTGTGGGCCGAGCCCGAGGGCTGGCCTGCGCAGAAAGCGCCTAGCGAGTGGGCAGTATTGGTTTTTAAGTTAAACTTGCTTTTGTTTCTTAGAATTTGATCCTCTGTGATGATAAATTATTTTGAATATATTCTATTCTGGGACACCCTTTCAGGAAAATGTTTATTTGGTTTAAGTTCAGTATGCCCTTTTGCCCAGTGAATTAGGGTTTTCAGAGGATGCATCTTTGAGAAAAATCTTGGCATGATTTGGAGACTTAAGTGGGCTTGTCCTTCTTTGATGAACGAGGAGGGTGTTTCTAGCTGCCCTTTGAGGGAAGACCTCGCTCTTTCCTCGCTTTTCTTTCTCATTCTCTTTCTGTGCCTGGCGTAGCTAGAGGGATGAAGGCCCAGGTAGAGAGGCAGACTTGGAGCTCCCTGCGGCGGCCTCTGCTGCCCTACTGGCAGCCCTGCCCACCAGGCTGCCACCACCCCCTGCCCCTCGCTCGCACTTGTCCTTTGGTGGAGGGCTGACCGTCACTTCCTTCTCCAGGGCTATTTTTAGCCTCAGTGTATTTCTGACTGCACAGACAAGATTTCCCTTCACATGAGAGGAAACGGTTTTCCGCGGGGATAAGTGGGCGGCGGGGCCAGGATTTCCTGTGGATTGCACAGTGTGGACTGGGGGCTTCTGTATGGAGGCCCAGGATGCACTTAGGTTAGGTGGCCCAGGTTCAAAAGGGTTAAGGAGCTATTTGGGGAAATGGGGTGTGTCCTGATGGTCACTTTTCTTGGAACGCAAGTCCAGTGTCTCGGCACCGGTAACCTCAAGTGTTGGGATGCTGCCACCAGGACTGGGGGTGGCTCTGAGTCCAGTCTGCCCACAGCCCAGGCCGCTGCACGGCTTCTGGGGCCACGCAGTCATCCCCCTCCTGAGAGCGATCCTGTGTTGCCAGCGATGCTGCAGCTCCACGTGGTCCCGCCCTCTCCTGCAGGACCTGGGTACAAGGAGTCTTGGAAGGTGGGGGGTGGAATGGGAGCTCCTGGTCCCCAACACTGAGGCTCCAGGGGGAAGCAATGCCCACAGGCAGCCCTGCTGGAATGGGCTTTCCAGCACCTTTGCCCATCAGGATGTCCTCCGGCCCTGGGCGGGGCCCCCCTGTCTGCACCGCTGCCCTCGGCGCCCAGCACCTTCCTCCCCCTGTGTACACGCACGCGCACGGCCCGGCTGTCGGCTTCCTCAGGAACCTGCTCCTTCCAGATGGTTCTGTAGGTTTAAACTACACACCTGTTGTCCAGCAGGATGTGTCTGAGTGTCTGCATGTTCCCTGCCTACAAAGGTGACAGAGATGGGGTCCCTTTCTTCACACACTGGCATCTCCCGGCCATGAGAGCACAGACCAGAGAAGCACGTGCTGGCAGGGAGCTCTCCCGCCCTCCCCTGGCCTGCCTGGCCTGCGCGGGCTGGTGTGTGTGTGTGCTGTGTGGGGCAGAGAGTGGCACTCCCTCATGCGTCCCACGTCTGGGCGCCTGCAGGCAGCACGGGGACATGTTCGCTGTGGGCAGCAGGCCCTTCTCACCGTGCCCCTCAGAATCCCGATGGCGCAGCTCACAGGTTTGACGTCCGTGTGTACTGTGTGTTATGGATTCGTAGATGCATGTTTTTTGCACTTTTAATGTCTCTGAGAAGAGCCTTCAAGGTGCTGAAACTCCTGGGTGGCTGACATGACATAGTGGCATTTTGGATTCAGTGACATATGGTTGTCCTAACGGTGAAGGGCTGCTTTGGGCGAAAGAATGTCCAGTGCTGGCTGCCTTCTCGTGTGGCCTGGATCTGCCCTGTGGGACCCTGATGGGGACCCTAGCTGGAAGAGCTGCGCCTTTCCTAGGACCCTACAGGGAGACTTGGGATTGGATCCCTGTCCCTGTTGCTCTCGGAGCCGAGTTCCTTCTCTGTGAAACAGGCTGCTGAGCAGGTGGCGTGGGGTCCGCTGAGTGAGGGGCTGCTGGGCTGTCACGCCCACACCGCGGTGGAGAAGCCGGGGTGCCTGAGCAGCATGTGGGGTTTGTTCCGGGGGATGCTAGGAGGGGCGGCCACTCAGAGCATTGACTGGTGTGGGCAGGATGAGCCACCAAGGCCAGTGGGTCCTCCTGCTGGCCAGGCTGTCACCTGTAAGCAGTTGCTAAGGGGTCGGGTGGGGGCAATTCCTGGAGCTTGGCAAGAGGTGGGTGGAGGGGCTATTCAGTGAGAGCTGAGTTCCCCGCGGGTCACAGGCCGCACACCCGGGCTGCACCCTTCGCCTGCTCATGTCCCAGCAGGACCTGCCCTGGCCCCGGGCAGCTGGGGGCTGGCCAATGCCCACTGCTCAGGCCCATCTCTGGGGTGCAGAGGGGCTATGGAGGAGAGCAGGTAGGGGGGCAGTTAGAAAGTAAGTTGCCAACGTCGTGACACTCAAAGACGTCAGAGGCACACCCACAGTGGGTGTCATCCTGACTGCGCAAATGGGTCTTTTGCTGCCATTTGTCGCGCACAAAGGCATCTACGTACACTTCACAGTCACCTCGCCCCTGTTGTCTCCAGGAGCCTTGATGGCGCTTATTACTCCTTCTTTCTAGCATGTGCTCGGGGTTCACATACTGATCTGGGGTCACAGTTCTTCAGTCTGTCATTCTGCACCCCCTCCCCCACTGCTACCTCTGGTCTTTCCGACCTTGACATTGTACAGAGTCCAGACCACTCGTATGGTGGGGTGTCCCACTGTGGAGGTCTTTGCTGGCTTTTTCCTGTTTATTTTGGGTTAGACGTCATTTTAGCAAAACACCTAGGTGACTTGGGGCGTGCCCTGCCTCCACCTCAGGGCCCGCTTCCTGCTCTGACCTGGAAAAAAGATGATGTCTTTTCACACAGAAACCCCTGTGGAGACCCTTCTTGTGACTCCTCTGTTTGGGTCTTTTCCCACTTTCCTATCAGATTTTTTGTTGTTTTTCCTTGACTTTGAAGAGTTCATCACATATTAGGAAAAGCAACTATGTTATTTATGTTACAAACATTGTCCATCAGTTTGACATTTGTCTTTTGTTTTGGCTTCTGGTTTTGCCATGCAGAAGTTTCTTCTTTTTCTTTCTTTTTTTTAATTGTAGTTGAAAGTATCATTCTTTTTAAAAATGGTGTTTGGATTTTGAGTCATAGTGTGTTTTTCCGTGTGACCTTTAGCATCAGCCTATCTGGCTTGGGCTGGGTGGGGCAGGTCATGCACGGGTTGGGGACAGTGTCGCTTCTGGGCCAACTTGGAGAGAGCGGGCGGCGTTGTGGCGCTGAGTCGCCCTCCTGAGAACCAGAGCCTGTCATGGACTCAGGGCTGCTTTCCGTCTCTGCCAGGAACGGCACATTCTCACGTTTTACAGTGTATTCCTAACTGTTATCTTTATGTTGCTATGGGTTTCTTCCCTAAATTCTTTTATAGTTTTGTCAGTTGTACTGCTGAGTCCTTGGGTTTCCTGGATGCTCTGTCCTGCTCTGTGCAGATGTTGGTAGCCAGCCCTCCCCTTGGGCACTGCCTGTGCCTCTGCTGGCTTCTCTTTCTGACCCCATTCCCCACGGCCCTTGCGATGAGCTCAAACAGTGGTGGGAGTCAGGGCATCTCTGCCTGGTCCTGGCCACAGTGGGTGTGGCTGAGTTTCTCCATGAGAAAGGGACCTGCTTGGGGGAGGTATGGTGGGTGGCATTTCTAATTACAGATGTGGCGATATTCGAAGTTGTTGTTAAAAAAGAAATAATAAAAACAAAGGAAACATTTCACTAAAAATGCTAAATTACAGAAATATGTCATATACTGAAGGACCATAGAAAGGATAACTACAAACCCAAATTTTATTGAATTAAAAAAAAAACAGAAAAAAGCCCATAAAAACAATAAATTAAGAAAATATAAATGTTGTTTGTTTGAATACATAAATGAAGTCATTATCCGATGAGGCTAATTACTTGAGGCAAGGAGGGAGGGACGGACAGACGGCTGGACTGACCACACGGAGGCACTCAGGGACAAGGGTCTCCTGGTGCGATGGCCTGTCGCAGACAGTGGGCTGACTGTTAGGGGAAAGTGACGAATGAAGCCCTAAACATGCACCTGTGTCAGGACGGTGTTGGAGTGGGGCCAGAGTGTTCCAGCAGCCGCTGGTGCCCCGTGCTGCGCACACCTGCACACGCACCAGCACCTGGGCCTGTTCTCCTGCTGTGGGACCGAGCGGCACAAGCCCGGGACATTGGACATAGCCTGGTCTAGCCCTCCGCTCGGGGTTCCGCGGGCTGCGCGCTGCTCCTGAGTCTGGCTGGGAGCACGTCTGTCTGCGTGCCCTTGGGTTGGGGGCTGCAGAGCTGGAGCAGCTCTCCTAGCAGGGCTGGCAGGGAAGTGTCCTGTCCCCAGATTCTGGCCCTAGAGCCTCTTCTGGATGAGTCGCCTGGTGCCTGACAAGGGCAGACCCGCCCAGGACACGCCTTTTTGATCAACTGGTGGTGAACTGACTGGAAATCAGTTAAGTCTGGGAAGTGACTTCACCTTTGCCATGCAGTGTTACCTGGTCTTTGGAGTGACATCTCTTGTCTCCAAGGTCCCGCCTCCAAGGGGGAAGGGTGCCCTCGGGTGGGGCGCCAAGGAAGTCAGTGCCCTGCCCGCTGCAGGACGTCCTGGCAGTTCCCGGCCCATCACATGTTATCATGAATGGCTGTGACTCTTACTGAAGAACTTCTCTGGTTTTTTTACTTTTATTTATTTCTTCCGTAATGTTCTTCCTTCTTTATGCAAGTCCAAAATTTTGACTTACATAATTTTCCCTCTCCCTGAAGAAAATGATAAAACATTACTTGAGGGCAGAGCCCAGCTCAGCCTCCACTTTGGGCTAAAATGAGAGTGTTTCTCTAGGATCTAGTTTATGTGTTTATCTTTTATTCTTATTTTAGTGGCTTTAAAAATAACTCCATGTTAGCCAAACATGGGCTGGAGTTCTGAGGAGGCTGGCGTCCGCGTGGCCTCCAGGCCTTGCCCAGAGCTGCTCTCAGATAGAGCCGCCACGTAGTCATGTGGACACGGAGCCTGTACACTTGCAGCGTGGCAGGTGAGACCAAGGGGCCACTGCCCGTGGGGGCGGGGCCTCAATGATGGGGTGCCGTGGTGGGCAGAGCTGATTTTATAGATAGTGGGACGTGTACATGCTAGCAATTATTGTGGGTTTGGTCTTGGCAGGAGAACATGCCTAAGTGCATGTACACGTGTGTGCGTGTGAATACATGTGCATGCACCCAGGCCTGTTTGTGCCTGATTGTTTAAGGGTCTGTGTTCTAGAACTTTGGAGCAATAACTGACAGAACCTTTCGGTGCTTCCAGTTGTTCCTGCTGCGGCCTGTGTCCTTCTTCCTGACAGCGTCTGGCAGGCTCCCCACGGTGCTGTTGGTGCGAGCTGGTCCGGGACAGGGGCCGGAGGACAGGAGCCCCGGTTTACCTCACTGAGGACACGGTGCTTTGTTGTTGAACTGCTTCCTTTTGGTGGGATGAGATTTGAGGTAAATATGAGGATAGCAGACTGTAATTCAATTGTGATTTCAAGAAGTCAGGGTTTTCCTGCGTTTTCAGGAAAGCATTCGGGAAGTTAAACCGGAGGGTTCCATGCCAGGCGGGAAGAGCGTATATGCAGAGTGTGAAGAGTCACATTGAGACTGCTGGTGTGCGGCCCTGCAGACCGTGTTCTTGGCCCTGATTCCGTCACCTGGTGTCATCCGTTCAGCGGGCGTGGAGTCGCGGTGTGAGCAGTCACGCTGGGCTGCGCAGCGCCTAGCATTCTGTGCCTCTGTCAGGTTAAGCCTGTGGGACCGCCCCTTCTTATTATTGGGCTCGAGCCTTGTGCTCCCATAGTTTAATACAACAGGCATGCTGTGCAGTGCTATTCACAGCACGGGTCCGCCCCCAGCTGAGTGAGTCCCTGCGGTCTGGTGCCCTGGTTCGGGGTCGTGAGGGTGGGATTGGCCAGGGTGTGGCGCCCAGGGCAGTGGTTTCAGTGTGTCCACATGGGTGGGGCAGCCGCCACCACAGCCAAGTCTAGCAACTTGCTGCCGTCCCTGTGGACTCATCTGTTCCACGCATCCCACAAAGCAGAGCCACATGTGATTGGCCCTTGGGTCTGGCTTCTTTCCCTCACATCGTGTCTGTGAGGCGCCTCCATGCTGTAGTGATCAGTGCTTCCTCCCTTTCTTGGCCAAGTGATGTTCTCTTCTGTCTCAGGCCATGCTGGCTGCTGTGACTAACTCTGGGGACACTGTGGCCGTGTCCCTGTGTGGGCACAGCCTTCACCTCCTGTTGGGCGTGGAGGTGAAGTGGGGTTGCTGCGCCGCATGGTGACTCCGTGCTCAGCGTTTTGAGGCCCTGCCAGAGGTTCCCACCAGCAGGGTCTGAAGTCCCTTCTCCAGTTTCTGCGCCCTGGAGGGCGGGTGTTGCAGCTCCTGTGGTTTGGATCTGCACTTCCTGACGGATGGTATGCTGGGCTTCTTTTTGCGTGCTTGTTGGTCATTTTGTTCAAACCCTCTGTCCAGTTTTAACTGGTTGCTGTCTGTTTGTGGCACTGTGTTCTCTGCTCACCTGGGAGGGTGATGATGGAGGTGGCAGTGCCCTTCTCATTTGCAAAGTGGGTCCCCCGTGCGGAGTGGGTTTCCCGCCCCATGCAGAGACCCCTGCCCCCATCCTGAGACCCGAAAGTAGGTCCTCATCACAGCAGCTTCTGCTCATGGCTGTTTGAGGCGGTGTCAATGGTCTGACCATCTTTTCTTTTTTCTTCTCATTGCAGCCAGAGCACCTACAGAAGAACTGGCTTCGGGAGTTCTATCAGGTGAGAAGCGCTGCAGCCGTGGCTCCACTGGATGACTGCCCATGTGATGAGCACCGTGTTTTCATGGAAGGCGCCTGTGTACTTGTGGTCCCCTTCCCACCCCCTCCTTATGGCCAGGATTCAGGGGACTAGGTGGGGTCTCCTCGTTATTGGAGGGGGAGGCTGCTGAAAGCCTGTGGGGATATTAGGGTGCCTTTTGTGGGGTCCTGGGGTTGCAGCATGACGAGACCATGCAGAGGGGCTGCTGTGGGGTCTGGGCAGAAAGTGTGGGGGCTCTCTGGGGAGGTGCTATCAGGACCAGGCCGGATTCCAGCACCATTGGCTAAGGCCCCGTCTTCGGGGAGCTGTGCTCTGGAGGCTGGAGGGCTTCTGTGATGTGGCAGACAGGGGCTCTGGTCTTGGGGACACCGATGATTGGCACAGCCTGGGACAGCTCAGGCCCTTCCATGACAGGAAGGATGAGCAAGGGGGCCACGTGGTCCTTGGGGGAACGCGTGCCAGGTGTGCGTGTGGGGTCCTCGTGGGGCATTCGGGAGGCCCCTCTGGGAGGGAAGGGCATCCACCTCAGCTTGGGTGGCAGGCAGGTGAGTGTGAGGCAGCCCAGAGGGCTGTCCCATGCCAGGCTCTGGGTTAGAGTGGCCCGTGCACAGCCAGTGACAACGGCCCAGTGGCTCCAGCTCCTGCAGTAAACGCCAGGCATTGCAGGGCCACCAGCGCTGATGCATCCACATCCCTCCCGGTTCTCAGGGCCCAGGGGCAGGGCAGCAATGGTCCTGTTCCCCTTCTGGAGGTGACAGTGGGGACCCAGGGGAAGAGGCTTGGGGCAGGCCTTGCCATCCCTTGCTATCCAGTGAAGTGTGCCCCCCAACAGTGTGCGGAGGCGATGTCCCTCCCTCACCCGGACGTACACTGTCTGCCAGGGCCCTGCTGGGTGTTGGGGGACAGAAGGCGGATCCCTGGGGAAGAGCTGAGGCCCAGGGATGGGGTGTCAGGAGGGAATGCCCTTGAGGATGGGGCAGGTGAGAGGACACCCAAGGGAGGGTCTCAGGAAGTGAGGGGGAATGGGCGTCCCATTACCTGGGGGGTCCTGGGCCCTTCCTTCCCTATACTCTGCTCTTCCCAGGTGGACAAGGTGAGCAGGCTGCGGCCTGTGACAGCTCCATCGGGAAGCTGTGCTGGGGAGACGGCCCCCTCTGGTTAGGCTTGCACAGGGTCCACATCCCACCTCTGTCCTGGCCACAGAGTAAGAGTCCCCAGGGGGACCCGAGCCCGCCAGTCCAGCTCTCAGCTCCTTGGGTCTGTCAGTTTCGGCAAAAATGCCTGTCACGTTAAGCTCCAGCTTTTACTCCTTTGTTTTCCTGCCTGTGCAGTTTTCATAGGTGGGCCTCAGGAGGTCCGTGTGCAGCAGAGTCTGAGGTGGGGAAGGCACATCCAGGAGGGCGCATGGCCTCCAGCCTGGCTCCAGGCTGGGAGGGCTCTTGGCAGTGTGACCCCACGGGACCCTGTGGGAAGCCTGTTTGGGCGTGCGGGGCTGTCCTTGGGGAGGGGCCCTGGAAGGCAGTCCCAGGAGTTGTGGGGCATTGTGGCTGTCCCATACTGTGATTGCGCCCCGTGCAGTTGCAGGCCCCACTCTGCCATGGACTGTATGCGTGTGTTCCCAGGTTCCTGCTGAAGCCCGACCCCAGTGGGGTGGTATCTGATGGGGCCTTTGGGGGTGATTAGGGCAAGATGTGGCCATGAGGGCAGGGCTCCAGGATGGGTCCATGCCCTTGTAAGGAGAGGCAGTGACTGCCACTCGGGAGGTACCAGGTGCTGTGGGCCAGACACCCCGCCCTTGGGCATGTCCTGGCACTGCAGAGATGTTCGGACACCCCTCAGGGTGGCCCAGGGATGGCCTGGGAAGGAAAAGGACCACCTGGGGGCTGGGGTTGCAGGCCCATGGGTGTCAGGAGCGCTCTTGTGGAGGCTGCGTGGAGACCTGCAGCTCGGGCAGGAGCAGGCTTCCTGCCTCCATTGGGCAGGTCTGACCATAGTTCTCCAAACTACAGGCAGGGCTGCTCGGTTTAGCCCTCTTTGTTTCCGAGATGGTGACTCGCAGGTGAGCTCTCGGGGGCAGGCACCTGTCTCGCTCGGAGCCGTGTCCTGAGCACCTAGGGGCATGTCTGACACACCGTTCATGCTCAGCAGTTCCTTGTTGAATAGCACTCAGGAAATTGCACAACGCAGGAGAGTATAAATAAATGTTCCCCGCTCCCACCCCACCTCTGCTTTGAGGTCCACACCCTCGTGTCTAACTGTCTGTGTGGCTGGTGTTTGGCAACTTTCCTCAGCTGGTTGTGAATAAATGTATTTTTACAGCTTGTGCTTTGGGGGGGATAAACTAGGAAATATTTCTAGGTAAATTAATATGTACTACCCATTTTAATGGCTTTGGAGTATTTCATCATATGAATAGGTCATCATTGAAATTAAATTAAAGTTTTTCTATCGATGAACCTTAGGTTCAAATTTATGGTAATGCTACAGATCAATTTTAAAATTGATATAATTTTGGCTTGCATACAAATACAAAATGAGCAAGTATTGAAGATTTTTTATTATGATAATAAATATTTATTATTTGTCAATGGGAGGACCAGGAAGGTGTTCTAAATGTCTCAAATAGAGTCTCCTGTCAGTGGTGCTGGAAGGAGTTTGCAGAATAGACACAAACCTGGCCTGTGGTTAGTGCCCTCCGTGGACACTCTGTCCCTGCGGTCGGGGGTATTTGCGTCACTGTCGGCTTTTAGAATTCACAGAATTGTCACACTAGAGACACCCCAGTAGGTGAGCTAAACAGGTCCCTGACATTTTTGCCCATTTAAAAGTCACAGTTTTTTGTGACAATTTAAAAAATACTGTGATGAGCAAATCTGCCTCCACTGATAACCCACCCTCCTGCTTAAAGACATTACAAGCAGGAAACATCTGAAACAGTGGTTTTCGAACCTCAGACGTCAGGCAGGACAGGGCCACAGTGGCTGAGAGAGGGGCAGGCCTGCCGCTGGTGGCCAGGAGGGGTTCGAGGCAGGTCCCAGCACGGTGAGAGTGACAGTTGTGTTGTCACATGTGATCACACTGTCTAGGATGGCAGAGGGGCAGGAGAACGGGGCTGGGCAGGAAAGGGGCAGCCGTGGTGCGGCCGTGGCTGCAGACAGCTGCGCCTGGCTCTGGGCCTGCTCCCTGCCCATCCTCACGGATCTCAGCCGTGACTGCCCCTTCCTTCTGCTCACTTGGGGTTTCGTTCGCTCTCCTGTATTGGTTTCTGAGGGCAGAAGACAAATACGGCCAATTTCAGAAATGTGGCACGGGGCAACATTAAAACAAGAATAAGGGAATTACTGTGAACAACTTTGTGTTTGAAAGCCTCTGTGAAAGGAACATGTTTTTGGAAAAACAAAGCACCAAAGAAGAAACAAATGGCCTCAATGGCCCTCTCTCTGTTCAGCTCAAATCTTGCCCAACTTTCCCATAGAACACTCTCCAGGACCAGAGAAACGACAATTCCATGAAACTCTTCAAAAAGAGTGAGCCATGTGTGGCACTTCCACACTCACCTGCAACACACCTTCACTCGGCGCCCAAGGAGAGACTGAGATCCTCCATGCAAGAAGTGCAGCAGTTCTGACAAATCAAATATCTGAAGGGCGTCTGTGCTATGTGTCGATAAATAAGTGGCAGACACTCGAGCATGTAAACAACACTGCGTCAGGAGAGGGCACTGCTGTCCCCGGGCCAGGAGCGAAGAGCAGCGGTTGTGTCACTCGAGCGAGGATCGGCTGCTCCCTAGAAAGGCCTGGGGGTCAACACGCAGCTCGCCAAGATGAGCACCAGGGAATTTACTTAGTTTGCAACATCTGAGTCACTTTGAAAACATCCTTTTTGCGTTAGCTATGAACAACTGAAACTTACGAAATAACATCTCTAAAAGCACTGACATAGTTGGATATAAATCTGATGGAATACGTTAATATCTGTACGCTGAAAACTGAAACACTGATGAGAGAAATAAGAGAAGTTAGGAAGGAATCGATGGAGACAACATGTGCCTGGGTGGGAAGACTCTCTGTGTTCCCTTGTAAACCCCACTGACCTGCTTGGGATCTGACGCAGTTCCGACCGGAGTAACTGCAGTGTTTGGGGAGAAGACTGCAGGGTGCTTCCAAGGTTTATGGAAGCAGCAACGGAACAAGGATAAACAAGACAGTTTTGAAAAGACTCACACGTTCTGATTTCAAGACTTAGTGTAAATCGACTGCATTCAAGACACTGGCCTTTTGGCAGAAGGACAGAGGTATGGATCACACAGACGGCCAAGTGACAGACAGAGGAGAGAGGCAATTCATTAGAGAAAGGGCAGCGTTTTCAACCATTGGTGCCGGAACAATTGGACGTCTACATGCAAAAAAAGGTTTTTTCTATACTTTGCAGCATATACAAACATTAAAATAGGTTGTAGACCTAAATGTTAAAATTACAAAAGTTCTAGGAGAAAATCTAAAACAAAAATTTTTGCGACCTTATATTAGGCAAAGATTTCTTAGATACAACACCAAAAGCACAATTCATAGAAGCAAAATGTTGATGATAAACTAGAACTTAAAATCAGGAACTTCTCTCTGTGAGACACTGTTAATGAGTGGAAAGACCTGTCCCCAGTGGGGGTGGCAATATGTGCAGGTCACACGCGATGAGGAACTGCAGTGTACAAAGAACTCTCAAAAGCCGTAGTAAGAAAGCAAAGAACCCAAGTTAAAAATGCATAAAAGATTTGGCCCTGGCTGGTGTAGCTCAGTGGATTGAGCACAGGCTGGGAACCAGAGGGGCCCGGTTCGATTCCCCGTCAGGGCACGTGCCTGGGTTGCGGGCCAGGTCCCCAATGAGGGCCATGTGACAGGCAACCATACATTGCTGTTTCTCTCCCTCTCTGTCTCCCTCCCTTCCCCTCTTTCTAAAATAAATAAATAAAGTCTTTAAAAAAAATGCATAAAAGATTTGAACAGACATTTTACCAAAGAAGACACAATAGTAGATAAGCACATAGACAGATACTCAGCGACATCATTGCCTTCAGGGATATGCCAGTGCAGACCTCAGTGAGGTATTGGTGCGTATCTCTCAACTAGGGCAGCTGAAATGGACCAGACAAAAGAGGGAACCCCGAGAACCCTCACGCTGACGAAACTTTACGCCTGCCCGTGGGGGAAGCAAAATGGTGCCTCGCTTGTGAAGCTACCCACCCCACCCTGCCCCACATGTTTACCCACTTGAAGTGCAAATGTCTGTTGACACAGGGATCTGAAACAGGTGTTTGCCGCTGCCTTATTTGTGAACCCCTGTGAGAGGCACCAGACTCAGGCCTGCATGCCATCGGAGTCCGTTTATCTAGCATGTGGGGCGGCCAGGCCATGGGGACAGAGGGCCTGCCGCTGCAGGAGCCTGGGGAGGAGGGGAGCAGCAGACCCCAGCGTTTGTGGTGCCATGCCCTGCTCCTGAGGCCCCGCCCTCCATGCGTGCAGCTGTGGTGCTCGGGCCACTGCACGCCCTCCTCACTCCTCTCTGGTCCCCACACCACCATGCAGCCCTACCGGGGCACCTTCTGGGCCCTGCACATGGAGTGGCTCTGCCCTCTGCTCTTAGCACAACCAGCCTCCTCCAGCTGGTCCCCATGCCTCAGACTCTCTCTGTCTCTTCCATCTCCCACCCTGCCTGTCAGTGCCCCTGCCCTCCCCCGGCCGGCCACAGTGGCCTCCTCCAGCCTCCTGCCTCCTCTCCCCCCAGCATCCCCAACAAGGCCAGGTACCCTCAGGCCTTCAGGGTCCTGTGTAGCTTACCGCCCTGCACCCGACAGTCTGGACTTTTAAAGATTTCTCATGTTCATTGTAATGTTGCAGGCAGTTACGTTGAGTCCACATGCATGGAAACATTTGGCTGTAGGAGTCCAGGTGATCGTGTGTTTATGTCTTTTGTCCTGTCCCTTCCATTGTGGTTCTTGCTGCTGTGCAGGGAGGGCCGCTGACTGCTGCACCCGGCCCTTCCCACTCCATTGGAGCAGCATGTGGTGTGGCCACACTCGGCACCCTGTTCTACAGATGAGGAAATTGAGATTTGAAGAGGTGACAAGAGGTGCCCAGCCCATACAACTAAGTAGTTTATCACAAGACTGAGCCCACAATTCCTAAGGCCATCCTAGCGGCCAGGCAAGGGACATGGAGCTGGGGACAGGGCCTGCTGGGGGTGTCTGTGGGGAGCTGCTGAGCTGACTGGACTGTGTGCCTGTCGGTGGAGGGGAGGAGAATGCGGTCAGTAGTGCTGGCAGGGCTGAGTGCTCCCACCTGGCTGGGCAAGGTGGAGGAAGGCAGCGAAGACACAGCGACTTCAAGATGGGGAGGTGGCTCCTGCTGTGACAGAGGGCAGGCCATCTGCTGTGGGGCAGTGGGGAGGGCAGATCTGGACATTTGGGCAAGGAGGAGGACTTCAGTTGGACCAGCAGGCAGGGTGGGACCCTAGGGCCCTAGAGGGGAGGAGCACTCAGGGTCAGGGCTCCGGGGTGGCCGAGGTCCAGGGCTCTTTGGGGCTCACTTGGGATTCTCAGGCGCAGAGCACAGACAAGGAGACAATGTCTGCTGGTGCCTGAGTGGGCGCGGCTGGGGTACCCCAGAGGCCAAGGCAGGGGTCCAAGTGGGGGTACTGGAGCGGGTGTGAGGGGCCATCATGGGGAAGAGAGGTCACTGGGGGCTGGGAGGGGCAGGGAGTGCAACTGAAGGTCGGGGGCCGTGGGGACATTGCTGCAATGAGGCAGTGAATGACCAATTTTTCTGGCCCCTGAGTGGTCACAGACCCCTACAACCTTGAAATGGCCCAGTGGACACAGAGCTGGATGGAAGTCTGCTTGGCAGGCCGGCTCCAGGGAGGAAGTTCCCAGAGGTGGTTCTGAGGCATCTTATGCTGTGACCTTGAGGTTGTGGCCACCGCTGACCCCTGCGGTCAGTACAAGGCCAGGAGAGCACCTGAGACACAGCGGGAGGCCCACGTGCTCCTGCTCCTACCTGAGAGGGCTGAGGGCTTTTGGGTTAAGACCCATCGGCTCCCATAGAGCTTTGATGTCCCAGAGCCACAGGTCTGGTGACGCGTGCCTGTGCCCACGTTTCTGCCTCTGTAAAGACGCAGTGTCTTGTCCAGCTTTGCAGACCCGTGTGAACAGTGGCTGCCCTGCTCAGGCCTGCTGCTCGGCTTTGCGGTCAGCCCACCAGCCCAGCCAGCGTGCACCAAGAAAACCCCAACCCCACTTCAGAGGGGCCACCAGGACACACATCCCAGGCATGTGGGCAAGGAGACCTTCTTGATGACGGTCAGCCACACGGCCCCTGGGGAAGTCACAGAGACGTGCAGCATCCCCTGTGAACGCAGCGAGGAGGTGCCCTTGGCTGCCGACGCCCTGATCGGTGGCCATGTGCAGGCGTGGATTCCGGGAGGGCGTCTGATCAGGGCCACCGGGAGCTGCAGTCACACAGTGCAGCCCTGGGAAGAGGAAGGGGCAGCCTGGGTATGCTGGGCGAGTCCCCACCTGCCCAGGCCAAGGGTGGGCAGATGACCTTCCGAGCAGGGTGTCTCCAGAGCACACTTGGTGAACAGGCGTCTTTCCCTCCAGAAACCCTTTGTCCTTTTCTGCCTCCTGCCTTGGGTATCAGGCTCCCGCTGGGCTGTTTGGAGGATGTGATTCCTTTTTAGGTCACTCAGACACTCCTCTCAGGAGAGAGCCTAACAAGGCCTGGCTGTTTCTATTTTTAGCGCTGACTCCTGGCCAGCGAGGGGCTGAGGGGCCAGGGAGCTGCCCCTCACTCAGCCAGCCACCTGTGCCACGCCAGGAAGGGGGGCGCTGGTTTTTGTTTGGCTGGTTGCTGTAGATTTTTAAAAATTCCCTATGCTCTTTCCTGCCAAAATTTGTAATTCACTCTTTTCCAGAATATTTCTCTTTAGCCTTCCTATGAAAGAACACATGTATTTTTATCAGTTGCCTATTTTTTTCCCTAAAGTTAGAAGCGGCTGCTTTTTTTGTAGAATTTTGGTCAAGCAAATGTACAGCTTTGGGCAGTGACTTGCCTGTGGTCCCAAGTGAAGTTGCGTCCCATCAGGCGGGACGTCAGCAGCTGAGCCAGAGCTGGGGTGGGGCGGGCACTACCTGCCTGGGGCCCATGTTGAGTTTTTGCTTTACCGAGATGCGTTTCCCAGCGGAGATGGGATGCCTACGCTGTCAGCCCTGCGGGATCTTTGTCCGGGACCATCCAGGTTCCAGAGCCCCTTCCCAGACCTGGAAGGCCAGCAGCTCTGTCCCAGCTGAACCACAGCCCATCTCCCGGCACATGTGCTGGCATGGACTCATGCCAGCACCTGTCAGGGGCTTCCTGTGTCCAGCCCATGCACAGTGACCTTCCAAGGCAGGATTGTCGGGAAGTAGATGCCCAGAGAGCCCTGAGCACCAGGTGTGAGGTCCCTGCCCAGAAGTGACAGAACAGAAATCCAAGCGGTGGGCTTCCTGCACTGCCCTGACTGCAGGGGCCGTGGGCTGGCTCGTGGGAGCTGGCAGGGGTCAGGGAGTGGGAGCCAGGTGTGCAGTGGGGCAGTATTAAGTCTAATTCTGTGACCCTACAGCTGAATGAATCCCTCTAAAGCCCACGGTGGCGAGTGCCTGACACTCAGCACTTCCCAATGACTTCCCTGCCGGGGTCCTTGTGTCTCAGCAGGGAGCCCGGGCACTGTCACTGAGCACAACCCCAACTCCTGATCTAGGGCGGCACATCAGGACTGGGACATAGGCCTCAGGGGTGTTTGCACAGTGGGCTCAGGTTTGCCGCGCACACTGCCTGGGGGCGGGCAAAGCAGGGCCATCTCACTGACCACTGAGGACGCACTGTTCCTAGGCCTTGCAAGCCCCGCCTGTTCCTGAGCTGCGGTCAGTAGGCATGCTCCGATGGCCAGCCCCGGGAGCCCAGCCCGGCCCCCATCTGCCTCGCTGCCCGAGCCAGCGTGGGTTTTGGCGCTGTCAGGGCTTCACTCACTGCGGAGAAAGTGTCTCGCTGTCCGCAAGGTCTCCCTTGGCATGTCACTGAAAGACCGTCTCCTCATGAGCGGCTCTGCGGGTTTCTCATCCTGTACAGCAGTCAACCCTCTTTAACAGTGAAGGCCCAGTGGTGTGTCTCTGTGCCTCGGAGCACTGTGGCTGCAGACGCCCACATGCTGGGGCTCACCGCCCGACTGGGGTCCTGCCCTCCCAGAGCCAGAGGCAGAAGAGACCTGGGGAGGTCCTTCCTGCATGCCAGTTTCAGTTTTGTCACCCCCAAGCCAGCCGGCGCTCGGCGTCATTCACTGGCAAGGACCCCACTCGGTCTCCGTAGGAGAATGTAAAACCACCCCTCGCCGTATTGCTGCTGCGTCTGCAGCTTCCAGTCCCGTGTGTTGCCACACATGTGGTCAGCGTTGGTCTTTCCGGCTGCCCTGGTTCTCTGCAGTCTGTGCATTGAAGGGGCCAGTGTGGTGGGGGCAGTCAACCTCACGGCTTCAGGGAGGCATGGCTTGCACACAGCAGACTTTGCATGTGAGGTGTGCGGTGGGGTGAGCCTGTGGTACGTCTGCACCAGGGAAGCCATCGCGGTCCAGAGGATGAGCAGCGCGACCATTGACTCACGAGCTTCCTGGTGCCTGTCACTGCCTCCCTTCCCGGCAGCCACTGGCTGGCCCTCCATTGTCTCCTGTCCCTCTGTGTGCACTCTCTAGAGTCCCACGGAAGAGGAGTTGGTGTATGCTTCCTGGTGTGGTTGCCTTCCCGTGGCGGGATCTTGCTTCCCTGTCGTCGGAAAAGAGTCCTCCTGGTTCCTGTCTCTCAAAGTTGGTGGCCCAGCGTAGGGCCTCTCTGGGAGGGAAGGCCCTGGGAGAGCAATGCTCTGCAGTTGTGCCTCGGCTTCAGATCAGAGGTGTGGGCCATGCTCTGTGTTCGGCCGACTGCGTGTGCGTGTGTCCTCGGCCTGAGGTGTGCACATGCATCTTCTCTGTTGCTGCTTTGCATCTGTCCGTGCCTTTCTGCCCCGAGTCTGTCTTGGGTGGGCAGCAAGTGCTCAGGCTTGCGCTTCACTGGGAAGTCTGGCAGCGCTTGGGGGTCTCACGGAGCCTTCTCAGATGGGGGTGCAGGGTCTGTGCTGTCCAGCACTGAGCCACTGGCCTCATGTGGCTGTTCACCACTTGAGATGTGGCCAGTGCTGGGTTTTAAACATATCTAACTTTAGCCAACTTAAGCAGCCTCCCGGGCCCGAGGCTGCCTCCCTGCAGCGTGCAGCCCTGACCCCTGCCCTCGGAGTGTGGGCCAGCCGCTCCATGGCTGCTCTCCGTTGGCACCCCAGGTTTCCGTTCCTGCGTCCTCCGTTCCCGTTCCCGTTTCCTTTTGGATTATTTCATTGTTGTGCATCCATTTTAATTTTTGTGTTGGCTTTTCACTTTTTTTTTTTAATATTTTATTTATTTTTAGAGAGAGGGGAAGAGAGAAAGAGAGGGAGAGAAACAGCAGTGTATGGTTGCTTCTCACATGGCCATCACTGGGGACCTGGTCTGCAACCCAGGCATGTGCCCTGACTGGGAATCGAACCGGCGACCCTTTGGTTCCCAGCCCGCGCTCAATCCGCTGAGCCACACCAGCCAGGGCGGCTTTTCACTTTTTAAAAATATTTTTAAATGGTTGCTCTAGGTTTATGGTTTATGGGTCTAAATGGTTTACCATCTACTTCAGATTGGCACTATACCGCGTCGTGTATGATGTAGAAACCTTGAACCCAAATAGGGTTCCCTGTGGCATGTGTATGGGGTCTGTGCACACTGAAGCCCCAGTAGGCAGTATTAGGGGTCAGCAAACGACCCCCACCCCAAGGTGCACCCTGTCTGTGGCCTGGTGCACGGCCACACCCACTCCTGTGGCTTCCTCTGCGGCTGCCATGTCCACGCTGGCAGAGTGGAGCTGCTGCCACGGAGACGCCATGGCCGCAAATCCAAAAATACTGATCTGGGTGTTCAGGGAAAATGTTTGCCCAGGCCTGCCCTTGTAGATTTCTCACGAGGGGCTGACAGATGTAGAATTCCCCAGATTTTTGTGTGCTGGAAATGTTTTCTGTGGCTTTGGTATTTGAAGGACACTTGGCAGAATAGATAACCCTTGGTTTATACTTTATGTCATAGGATTTTCAAAAAAGGTTCTTCCATTGCTACCTTGATTTATGTGTTGATTTTAACAAGTCTGGTGCCAATCTATATATTTTTTAAAATTTTAATGTTAACTGATCTTCATCTCTGGAGATCTTGAGGATTGTTTCCTTGTCTCTGAAGCCTGGAGGTCTGAGCGTGTGCTGGGTTATGTCTCTCAGGTGCCCTGTGAGCCCTCTCACCGTGTCCTTCAGGTGTTCCTGGGTAGGAATTGTCCTTGGGCTGCAGTTTCAGATACTGGCCCTGGGCCCCTTTGTGCTTCTCCCCAGGAATGTGAGGAGGCAGTGCTCTGCGCCCCCTTCCACTCTCACCTCTCTCTCCCACTTTCTCGTCGCCATTGTGCTTTCTCGGTCTGTTTCCCTGGCATCAGGGCCTGCGTGACTCTCCCACCAGCAGACGCCTCGTGAGTACACCGTGAGTTATTCTCTCCCTGTGATGGTTGTGTCTGTCTCTAGCATTCTGCCCTTGGGTTCACCGGCGCTCACCGTCCATCTCGCCCTCCCCACTTCTATTGTAGTTTTGCTTTTCGTATTCTCGAAGGCTTGTTGAGGGCCTTTACTTCAATTCTGTTTGCTACCTAGGCTTGTAGTTCCATTCTACTTTGTGACTCTTTTTCTGGGCGGGGCCTTTTCCTCAGTTTGTGTGTGCGAATTTTTTCTTACTTTTTGCAACAACTTTGTAGGGACTTGCTGAACTTTCCTTGGTTCACCTTAATGGTGTTGGAGTGTTTCACAGGGTTCCTAGTGTAATAGCACCCTCTTCTGTCCATCCAGACAAGTCCAGGTACGTGAGGGGCTCGCGTGTGTGTGTGTGTCTGTCTGTCTCAGCCAGTCTGTCTCCCCCTTTCCGTCTTTTCTCCTCTGCCCCCACTGCCCATGGCTGCCCCTCCCTCCTGCTTGTCCCCTTCTTCCCCCAGTGCGGAGCCTCACACAGCGCCCACACCCTGCAGCCTCTTCCGTGTGGGTGTGCTGAGGGGCCGGGCTTTCCCGGGTTTCCAGACCCCGGGCTTCCTGGCCCCAGGGCTCTGAGCCTCAGGCCGCCTGCACGTCTCCCAGGAGCCAGGGCCGGGCGTCTGCAGCCTGCAGCGCCACACAGCGTGCTCTCACGCGTGGGGCTGTCTGCGGGCCTTGTAACCTCTCCTGTTGGTGGCCGGGGCTCTGCTCTTCTTGGTTTAGCAGAGGTGACCGGCAAACGTCCTGTCCCAGGCCCCGTCTCGCTGCTCCCCACTCTCCAGGTTCCCTTCTTTTGCTCTCTCTGGATTTATTTGCTGTGTCTGTCTGGTCACTGTGCCAGCTGGCTGCAGTCTCTGAAGAGGGCGGGACTTCCCAGTGGGGTGTAGCACGTATGTGTGGCTCCTCTGAGTGTCGCTGGATGTGCTGCCTCACCTACCTGTGCCCGCCTGCTGTCCCCAAGGCCAGTGCTCACTGTGAGACCCCAGGGAATGGACTCTGTTCCCCACACAGGACGAAGGGTGGTGGCCCCTAACCCGCACTCTCCTGATGCTCAGCAGCTGGACTTGGGGTGCCCCAAGCCTCCCCAGGCCCCTAGCCACGGCCTGGTCTGCTCATGTCCGTGGCGCCTCCTGCCAGGCTCCTGGGGTCTGTCCCCCAGTTCCCTGTGTGCTTCTTCCCTCCTAACCACCCTCGGCGCCCTTCCTCAGGCCGCACTCCTAGGTTTCTGCCTCTTCTGTCTTTGGCTGTCCTGTCGGTGGGGCGCCGGGTGCCACGGGGCCGTCCCGGTGTGGCCTGGGTCTGGGCCTCTGTGTCCAGCAGCCCAGGCGCTGGGGGTGGTGCTCAGGATGGAATGCAGCCCGCACTGGGTCCAGTGGGACATGGGAAAAGCCCAAGGGAGCTTCTGTTCACACCCAGCTTTGGGAGAAGAGTGGAGGGCCAGGCAGGAGTAACTGGCTTCCCCACATGGCCTAAACACATTTCCTGGTCTGAATTTTCCTCCTTTTTATTGTTTTTTTTTTTTTTTTAAAGATTTTCTTTATTTTTAGAGAGAGGGAAAGGGAAGGAGAAAGAGAGGGAGAGAAGCATGAATGTGGGAGAGGAACACCGATCGGTTGCCTCTCACACACCCCCCAACTGGAGACCTGGCCCGCAACCCAGGCCTGTGCCCTGACCAGGAATGGACTGGGGACCTTTCGGTTTGCGGGATGAAGCCCAGCCCACTGAGCCCACCGGTCAGGGCAGAACCCCCCCTTTCCAAAGAACACACCCCATGTTGTGGGTCGTAGCTCCCTGTCACTGCTGACAAGGCTAAGTCTGACCACTCTCCCGGTGCTGGACCAGCCCCATGGTCTGCCCTCGAGGGGGCGGCTGCTGCTCTGGGAGCTTTCTGACCACACTTCGGGTCCCGTGTCCCACTGTCACCCACGCAGCACGGCCCTCACAGAGCATGCACAGGGCCTGGTGCCGGTGTCCTCTGTCCCTGCAGCCGGCTCTCTGGCTCAGCCTGGCTGAGTCCTGGGCACAGCCTCGTTCTGTCCGGGATGGCACAGCCCTTGTTCCCAGGTAGCCCATCTGCCAGGGCCAGTGAGAGCAGCCACACTGACTGCTGGGCACTGGCAGCAGCAGGAAGCAGTGGTCCAGGCCAGGTTCCTGGGGCGGACTTTGGGGCGCTAGGTGTTGGTCTCCTTGTGCTGGGGCCGCCTCTGGGGTGGTGTGCTAGAGAGGGAAGGCGAGTTTACAGGGATTTGGTGAGTTCTTCAGATCCAGCCAATGCCGCTGTGTCAGGAAGTGCCCAGGAGGCGGGAGGAGAAGGACAGAGCCAAGTGGGTGCAGCCGGCAGATGCAGACAAGAGCAGTTAGCGCAACAGAGGTTGGTCGGGGACATGGAGAATAGCACCTCTCGGCCACCAGGAGCCCCAGGGCCCTGTGCTTCTCTACTGCTGCCCTCAGCCTTCTGGTCCCCATGACCCCCACACCCTGGTCCCTCCTGGCTCACGGGAGCCCTTCTTCCGATTGGGCGAAGCCCCTCAGCGGCTCTCCTGGCACAGCTACCACATCACCCCAGTAGCAGCCCCTGTGAACACGTGCTGGTCAACACCTGCTCACGTGACCTGTGGGTCACCCGGCTACGGAGCAAGCCCTCATGGGGGTCGCCCTGGCCGCCCCATGTGCTTGCTGCAGGGGGCCAGACACGGATCCCTGCCGTGACCCAGCATTGTCAGAACTCCCGTCGCAGAGGTGGGCCTTCTGTCCTGCCAGCCCCTTCCACACAGGTGTGGCGGTGCCTGTGTGGCCCCACACAGCCCCTAGCGTTGGTGCAGGGCATGGGCAGAGCGAACACTCGATGCCAAGAACAGTGGCGGAGAAAAACCAACTCCTTTCCCAGGAGCGACACTGTCCGGGAGAGTGGGACGCTGATGCTCAAAGCTCAAGCTCCCTGGCAGCATGTCAGTGATACAGGATATGGGGCAAAGTCACAGGGGTTCAGGGGCTCAGGGTTGTTCTGGGAGCTGACTGTCAGATATGGGGCAAAGGTGACGAATCATCTCTCAGGTTCTGAGGGCGGCTGTGAGGTCTGCCTGTGACCCTCTGTCTGGTCCCGTGAGGAGGCAGCCAAGAGTGCCTCCCCCTCAGGGCTCAGCATCTGACACAGAACTTAGGTCGAGAGGCTCTCTGGAGCCTGTGGAGGCCAAGACCTGTGACCACCAGTCAGGCCCGGGCTTCCATCTCTTGTTGCCCCGGGTCACTGAGTGTCCGGGGAAAGATGAGGGCTCTGAGGGGACTTGTGGTCTCACTGGCCCTGTCCTGTGCTTCCTCCCCAGGTCGTCCACACTCACAAGCCACACTTCATGGCCCTGCACTGCCAGGAGTTCGGGGGGAAGAACTATGAGGCCTCCATGTCGCACGTGGACAAGTTTGTCAAGTAAGTCCAGGGGCACGTGCCATGCCCCCTGCTTTCCGTGGAACAGTGCAGCCTCACCCAGTGAAGCCCCGTGGCTGAGCTGCAGCGTTCCAAAGAGAAAAGGTGTGGCCCACGTGGGCAACAGTGTGCCTCCTGGGGACACTGCAGGTGACAGTGCCTCCTGGGAGGGGGACCATAGAGTGACAGTGATGCTTTGAGCTCAGAGACTTCAGCCCTGGGTCCCAGGTGGGGGGGTCCCACCTGTGTGTGCCAGAGGTCACACCTCATGTGGTTTGATGGCTTGCATCCTGCTGCTGCTGAGGATGGATGGACAGGTGGACAGACAGGACTGGTTTCATCTAGCAGCGCACAGCCATGTTTGTCACAGCGAGAGGGGGACAGAGCTCCTGTGTCTCTGGGAAGGGGAACTCTGTTGTTTGGGAGGAAGGAGCCAGAGGCTGCTGCGCCCATGCCCAAGCCCCATGGCTCCACAGAGGAAGCAGGGGCCCTAGGGCTTGGCGTGGACCTGGAAGTGGACACGTGGGCTGTGGGCAGAAGCAAGCAGGAGGGGCAAGCTCTCAGTCCGTGGGTTCCTGTGCTGAAAGGTGGCATCCCCATCCGGCTGCTGGTGCTGGCAGCTGCTTGAGCACCATCCTCTCTTCTGTTCTGCCTCTGGCCCAGGGGCCCTCCCTGCCTTCATGCACTACTGCATCCACCCCCCGTGTCCCTACAATGTGGCATTGCCTGCCTGCCCCCCGTCCCCAGACTCGGCACGGTGACTACTCGCCCCGCAGAGTGTGGGCAGGTGATGCTTCCTGACTTCTGAGGCTGGTCACCACAGGCCTCCATGCCGGGGGCGCTGGGGCAGGTGCCAGGCTACAGGGGGTCCAGATCCATGGACTGAGTCTTTCCACCCTCTTGGCCTGGTGTCCAGGCGGGGTGCCTCTGGCCACTGTCACCAGCCTCAGTCCCCCTATTCCATCAGCATCCATCCATGTTCCATCCATGTTTTTGGTTGTTGAATTGCAAGATCTGTTAAAGGGCAGATTTTTAGAAACTACCACGTTTTCCCAAAACTATAATTTTAGGGAATTCCAATCATTCCAAATGTTTTCTTAACACCCGGCAGACTCACACTGAAGTGACCATGAACGAGCAGAGGGTCAAGCCCGGCTGCAGGAACGGCGACTACCCAGCTTCCTCCGCCTGCGCGGAGCCTCCTGGGGATGTGGGGATCTGGGGCTGCGGTGCACTCGACCCCAGTGAGTGTGGCCCACATGCTTCCCCAGGCTGGTGCAGGAGCACGTCACCGTGTCCCCTACCAGGAAGTGTTCCCTACCCGGAAGCACGGAGTTGCATCCTACTTCCCATCACAGCTCTCTGTCTGCTCCCAAGGGCTGAGCACAGGGACCTTGAGCTCGAAACGCAGGAGAAGCCCCACAGCGCTGGGGTGGGCAGGGAGTTCTTTAAAAAGGTGCAGACGAGGCTTACGAAAGAAAGATCGATATCTTTCACCATGTCCAAGTTTAAAACTTCATCCATCAAAAGGCTCTCTAAACAAAGAGAAACTTTGGCCACATGCGGAAGAAGATAGCTGCAACACACCTTCCTGACGAAAACCAGCATTCATTGTATGAAATCTGCGGCGTGTCAGTAAGGAAAGCAGCCACTGGGGAACCAGAGCCTTTCACAGCAGAGGAAGTGCAGGGGAGCCGCAGGTGTCAGCTTGTCCACGGGCTCCAGAGCCCCAGGCACAGCCGCACCTTCCATCCCTGCGGTCTGGCCCTGTCCTGTTCTGTGGGCAGAGGGGTGCACACAACACGCAGCGGCGTGGCTTTGCTTTGAACGGCGCGCGCCGCTCGCGCCCCCCGGTCCTCCCGCGCTCCGTGGGGCTCTGGGTCTGCACCTAGTACCGCCTTCCTTCGGCCTGGGCACCTCTTTGCCGCTTTAGCTCAAGACCCCATGAATTCTCTCAGCTTCTCTTTTCTGAGAGAAAGCCTTTGTCTTCCTGTTTGAGTGACGTTTTTGTTGTCCACAGAATCCTAGCCTCTCAGTGTTCGTTCAGCCCTGCGAGGCTGCCGTCCCGTGGTCCTGGCATCGCACTGGTCTGAGCGAGCGGAGCCTCATGCCCGCCTCCATCCCCGTGCGTGACCCGTCTCCTCCCTGCTTGGGGACCCTGTCCTTGCGGTTGGTTCGCAGCAGCTTGACTGTCACTCGGAGTCTGATTTTCTCATGTTTATCTGGCTGTGGGCTCTTGGAACCTTTTCAGGCTGTAGGTTTAGTTTGAGTAAAACTTGGGGAAAGTGTATCTGCTATTTCTTTAAATGTTGTTCCTCTTGTCCTGCCCTTCCCTTGACCCTCAGACCTGTGTGGGGCTCCCGGGCCCTTCAGCTCTCGATCTCCGGTCGTCCCCTCTGTTTGGACAGTGTCTGGTGCTGTGTTTTTCACTCCAGGATCTTTCCTTCTGTAGGTTTCCATCTACTCTTAGGTCCCGCCAGTGAAATTATTTCTGAAACTGCATTTTCCAGCTCTGCAAGTTTCTTTGGTAGTTTTCACATTCATGTCTGTGTTCATGCTCACGGTTCCTTCAGGTCTGTGATGGCATCCGTACAGCTGCACCGGGGCTTCTCAGTGGGTCCTGCCACCTGTGTTCTTTGTAGGTCTCCTTCTGTTGGCACCTTTCCTGTAGCTCACGGGCCACAGTTTGCTGCTTCTTCACAGGCCGGTGGTTTCCGCGGTCACACGGGCAGGAGTGTTCTGTGCCCTGTGTGTCTGAGGCTCGTTTCTTTCTGCAGAGACTTGGGGGTTCACTCTTGCCCCGAGTCAGGGCCTGAGGATCCGTTGGGTGCTTTGTAGGCTCGTCCTCTCGCTCCCCTGCCCCACGTGCTGGCTGTCACGTGGCACCTTTTCCTCCTCCACGTCCCCAGCTGTCTGGAGTGGGGGGTGGGGGGCAGACCAGTGAGCAGGCAGGCCCCTTGCTTCTTGCCCCCGCTCTGGTGCACGCGGAGGCCTCCAGGGGACTAGGGGCTCCTGTGCCCGCCTCCTTTACAGAGATAGCAGGGAGGGCGCCTGCAACAGGCTTTCCTGGGTCTTAGCTCCTGCCACCCCTCCCTCCCTGCCTCCTTCCTCCCCGCTTTCTTTCCCTTCTCTCTGCCTTGCCCCCTCTTCCCACCCTGGTCAGTGGTGTTTCCAGGGTGATGTCATACGTGGTGTCCAGGCCGTCATCTGGGTGAGGTGTCTGTGTGACTTGTGACTAAAGGACTCTTTTCCTTCCAGAGAGCTGCTGTCGAGTGACGCGATGAAGGAGTATAACCGGGCGCGCGTCTACCTGGATGAGAACTACAGGTCCCAGGAACACTTCACGGTGAGTGCCTGTGCCCCGAGGCAGTGCTGCCGAAGCGTCGTCTTATTGTGCCGAGAGAACCAGTAGCCTGTGTTGCAGGCTCGCTCCAGGCCCGGTCAGGCTCTTGGTGCCTCAGACAGCCTTCGTATGGGGGTCTCCCTCCACACAGCTGGGGGATGCCTCCCGAGGGGCTGGCCCCAGGGGACAGAGACAGAGCCTTCCATTGGGCTGGGAGAGTCTTGTCCCTCCTCTCCTAGAGTCCTTAGAGACTCTGGGGGGCAGGGGACACCTGGAAGGTAGCCCCAGCTGGGCGCACAGCCGCAGGTGCACAGGTGCGGGGGAGGCTTCTCGGAGGAGCAGATGTCGGCCAGGTTGCAAGTAGCTAGTTGATGTCTGGAGGACAAACGTCCCAAGCGCCCTGACCTAGAGAAGTCCTAGAGCCGCCACGCGAGCTCGGCTTCCTCTGCTTTCTGCTCCTGCAGCATATGCCGCCTCACCTCTGTCACGTCACGCCGCACGCGCACCTCCTCCACCAGGTGGTGTCAGCAAGTGTGTCTCGATCCTCAGCTCGTCCTGAGCCCAGGAGCTGGGTGTGGAGCAGGCGCTGTGTGCTGGCTGCTGCAGGCGTGGGTGCCATGGGCCGGGTGTGGCGGGGGGGGGGAGCGTCCTGTGCACGGAGCAGCAGGAGCAGGGATGCCCGTGTCCCCATGCTGAGATGGTAAGTTTGTCCTTTGGAAACAAGGGGCTTCTGTCAGGTTTTAGTTTTGAAATTCGGGGCTTTAGTGCCACTTAGGTGGTGTCCTTCCATCACTGAGACATTCACTGTCTCCAGAGTCACACCTTTAGCTGCGCCTGCAGTGGCCTGTGTCGCTGGTGTCTCCTTGGCAGCACCTCCACTACACTCCCAGCTGGCTTTCCTCCAAGCTACTCAGATACACTGAGGCTGCAGGCCCACCATACCGGCTTCTCCAGCCCTGCAGGCGCCCCCAAGGTCAGGACACAGCCCCTGCCTTTCTCCTCTGCCTTTTACCTTCTCCCTCCGGGCTGTTCCCTTTAAATAAACCCTCCCCAGGCACACTTTCCCCTGCTGTAACCCCACTTCCTGCCTCCTCCTAGCGGGACTGCTCAGATGAAAACTGCAGCAGTCGGAAGAAAACACACTGGTTGGGCCTAACAGCAGTTTGGACACTGCAGGAGAAAAGATGATGAACTTGAAGATGTAGCAACAGAAACTATTCAAAATAAAAACACACAGAGGGAAAAAAGAGTGAAGAGTCACAGAATGTCACTGCCCTGTGATGGATGTCTGTCATAGACATGTGCCTGGGGTCCCCGAGGGCAGGAGGAGGAGATGGACAGATATGTGAAGAAATAACACATGAATCTTTTCAACCTTTGATAAAAGCACGTGGACCGTAGAGCCAGTCATAGCAAGCTTCGAGCAGAATGAACCTCGTGTGCCACGGCACACCTTGATCAGATTGCTGCTGGCAGGCTGTGCAGAAGGCTCCCCTTCCACCATCGTGCTCAAGGCATCGGTCTCTGCCCACTGTTGGCTGTGCCATTAACGTCACCGAGTTCCACGGTTGTCATAGGTCCCCTCGACTTCCTGGAAACTGTCCTTGGGTTTTAAAATACGAGGATGAGGACAACATGCCTCGCAGACACAAGGGAAGCGGAAGCAGGAGAGGCTCTATTAAGGCCAAAGTAGCCTTCAGGTCGAGGAACATTTCCGGGGCGGCGGGCATTTCGTAGGGTAGGGGGCCAGCTCCTCAAGAGCGTGTGCACCCCACACGGGAACTCACACCCGTGGGAGCTGGCAGCTGAGAGGACGCGTGGACGTTGGTCAGGGCGGTTGGCACTCTCCGGTGATCGACACTGCATGTGGACAGAGAGACATCGTGACCGACGTGCCCTCGTGGACCTTGTGAGCTGTGGGACCCCAGTGAGAAGGTCAGCATGTGCAGCCGCAGAGGAGGGCGTATCACCAGCAAGGGCAAGAGGGGCGCAGACTGGGGGGGGGGGTGGCCGTCATCTCCCGCCACCCCTCAGAAATGCCTGTCACTTGGAGACTGGAGAGTTTCGAGAAGACTTTGCCAGGACGAGGCTCACTGCGGGGCTTTTCTGCACAGGAGCCCTGTGGGCAGCATGTGGTCGGGTTGTAAGGCCGTGTCTGGGGCTTGTGCCCCAGGCCTTTCCACCTGGCTGCTGCAGAGCAAGCCATTCCCACACCTGGACAGGACAGGCCATTGTGTCCACACGGCCCATTCACCAGGACACACCGAGATCTGGGCCGGAAATAACCCTCAGTGTCTGAGAGACTGAGATCATCCACATTGTGTTCTCTGACCACAGAGAAGTTAAGTTAGAAGTGAACAAAGAGGATAATGAAAAAATATCTCCAATTACATAAAAAATAAACTAAAATCCTTCAAAATGTATGAGATACACCTTGGAGAAGAATTTTTAGCATTTAACTGCTAACTCTGGAAAATCTTCAGTGAAGAGCAAACTAACCTGAAACAACTGGAGGGAGGAAGTAGTGAAGCCGCAGTGAGAATCGACACAGGAAGAAAATGATGGAGAGTTTAGTGAACTGGCTCCTTGGGAAGGTCATCAGCCTGAGCCACTGTCCCCAGCGGCCCAGGATGGCGTATCTGGGACACAGACTGAGGCTGCGGGGTCCTCAGGCAGAGTCCAGGACCAGCCCCGAGTGTCCTGGACATGTCATGCTGAGCATCCAGCATCGCTTACCGTGCAGGCGCCGTCTCCATCCACGTGTCAGAGGACCACGGCGAGGCTCCACGAGGCCCCGAGGCCCCGAGGCCTCAGAAATAGGGAGGGAGGGCCCTGGCTGGTGTAGCTCAGTGGATTGAGCGCAGGCTGGGATCCAAACGGTCCCGGTTCGATTCCCAGTCAGGGCACATGCCTGGGTTGCAGGCCAGGTCCCCAATGAGGACCATGTGAGAGGCAACCATACATTGCTGTTTCTCTTCCTCTCTTTCTCCCTCCCTTCCCCTCTCTCTAAAAAATAAATAAAAAATCTTAAAAAAAAAAAAAAAAAGAAAGTAAGAAATAGGGAGGGAGGGACCCTGATGGCTGTTCCTAGAAGCCGTCGCCTCAGGGGAGCGGTGCCTGGAGCTCCCCCACACCTCTGCCTGCGGAAGTGCTCCCAAAGCCTCGCGTGCTCCGTTCTCCGCGGTCTGCCTGTGTCTCGCGGTGCGCGCTAACGTAGTAACCTCATCGTGTCCAGCCAGAGTGGCCGGCAGAGCAGAGGAACGGCTGAGCATGGGAGGCGCGCCAGGGCCCACAGCTCACGTGGTCCCCCTCGTCCCTTGAGATTTATCTCAGAACCTCGTTTCTCCTTTAGCAAAGGAGAACAAAAACCTGAAGAGCTAGCATTTCCGCAACTCAGCCATTTCACTGAGGAAATAACTGTCCTTGCCAACAGTTGTGTATCAGGATGGTCCTTGAAAATTATTCGAAAGCAAAAATTGCAAGTAATTTTAACACCCAGAATTTGAGGTTTTCTCACGGTGGGACAGCTGTCCAATGGAACCATCTGCCACACAACAACTTCTGTGACACGGGGCTTTCTGCAGGAGGTCCCCCCCGGGCTCTTGGGGAGCAGGCAGGCTATGCCCCACGCTGCCGCCCCTGCAGGGTCTCGCTGCCCGTTTGTGCGTTGAAGCATTGTGCTTGGCGCTAGCAGGACCTCCAGTCTGTTCTTCAGTGCCTGGGTTTTCAGACGCAAACCACTGAAACCACGGTGCTCCCAGTTGGAGCTGGCTTCTAACTGGGTCTTCCTTGCAGACACACAGCGGCACCTCAGCTGGGGACGCCGCTGGCTCTGCCATTGGGGCCTGAGACAGGGCAGCGTGTGGGGCCGCCCTGGGCAGACGGGCACAGGCACGAGGCCCCTGAGGCTGGGAGATGGGCAGGATGGCTTCCCATCCTCCAAGGGTGTGGGGTGTTGCTCGTACCCCTCTAGTCCAGCGGTGCCTATGACCTGGCTTCCTCTCCAGGGTGGCGTGCAGTGGGACAGTGGGACAGCTACGTGTGGAGGGTGAGGAGGGGCCAGCTGTGTGGCAGCTGTGGCCAGCCCAGGGCGAGCAGCGTGTTTGTCATCCACCTCCTGACCAGGAGGTGACAGTTCGTGATGAAGTTCTGCTAGACCCTGCGCCTGTCTGATGCTGTCCCCTGCAGGCCCGTCCATCACCCCTCAGTGTGTCTTGCGTGGGACCGACTCTGCCGGGGGCCTCTGGACATCCCGCTGGAGGGGCTCTGCTCCCCTGGGGTCCTGGGCAGGGCTGAGCAGCACTGGCCAGCCAAGAAGCCACCCTCCTGCCCCAGCCTGGTGGCCTCGGGCTGTCAGAGGGAAGAAAATTTAATTTTTACAAGATTAATGGTATTGGAGTGATATTTTTAGCTGAGTGTGGTTCAAATAATAGGCCATTAATTGAAAAAGGAAATTGAAATGAATTTATCTTGTACATAAATGCTGTCATGGGTATTAATAGGGATCAGAAAATAGTGGCCTGTTCCCAGAAAGACGTTGAACCTGATGCTGCACCTGGCGCATGGACGTGACGGGGGATTTGCTACGGCTCAGGATCATGGGCGGTGGCAGGGGCTCCGGGCCAGAGGGTGGGCTTCAGGCGTGGGGGGTGGGGAGGGTTGTGCGGCCTGGAGGGAATTGGCCCTAGAGGAGGGGCTTCAGGCCTGTGGGGGGTGCCTTGGGCCTGGAGGAGACCTATGCCTGGAAGTGCTTGGGCCCTGGGAAGGGGGGGTGGTGGATGGAGGCCTTAAGGGGGACTGTGGGCAGGGAAGGACCCCAGAGAGGCAGGAGGCAGCAGATGTCCATCTTCACCAGCAGATGGCGTCAAAGCAGCATTTCCTGTCCTGAGCTTTTGGTACAGGAGGTGCTCAGCCAGCAGTTTGTAGACTTCTAAGTGATTATGTTAAATTTTGTTTGCTTCTAAGAACCGTGCTTAGTGGCTATTTACGGAAGCAGGAGGCTTGTCTGGTCCACCTGGGGCTGAGAAGACAGGCAGCATCCCTGCCCCAGGCCCCTGCTGCCTGTCACCTGGCAGCGCTTTTCCCTGGGACCTGAGGGCTGGACACCTGTTCCTTCCCAGGAACTGCCAGTCTGGTGTGGTGACATTGGCCCTGAAGGGCCAGGGCCCCGTCCTGTTCTTGGGAGTTTGTTTAAATGACCATCACGGGGTGGACTCAGGCCCCTGTGAGCTAGACAGGATGGCCAGGAGCTCACATGCTGCATCCAGGGCCCCTAAGCACCCCGCCCTCTCCTCTTGGCAGGGGCTCTGGTTTGTCTTCCTTCCTGAGTGCGGGCCCGGAGCAGCAGCTTCATGCGTCCCTGCCCTGCCCAGACCTGGGGTCTTGCCAGCACGTGCTGGGAGTACTGTGCCCGCTTCTGAGTCAGTACAGGAGTAGGGTCCTTAGAGTGGGCCAGATGCAGGTACCCTGGGCCCTCCTGCAAGGGTCCAGGGGCCGTGATGCCCCCGTACCAGCTCAGTGGAGAGTGCCAACCTGGAGATAGAACTCGAGGCTATTGGCATGCAGATGTGTTTTAGAGCATGGATTGCGCTGCAGGGGGGTCCATGTCGGGGGCCCCCACATGTGGAGATTGGGAAGACGAGTGGGTGCATTAGGGGACATGAGAGAAGGCAGGAGCATTAGGGGACATGAGAAAAGTGCTGGAAGCCGGAAGGCAGTGAAGAAGGGGCTGCACCCCCGTAGCATGGACTGCCTCCCAGGCTCCGCCCCCTGCCTGGGGCTTCGGACCGGGGTCCCCAGGGGCCTGGAGCAGAGGGAGCTAGCCCCCGGCTGAGGAGGGGCTGGCCCCCACAGGGGCTGGTGCCCTGGGCGAGCATGCAGCAGGCACCTCAGATGGCCTCTCCCCGAGCGACCGTGCCTGCTCTCCATGACCCAGAGTCAAATGCACTTGACCCTCCCCCCACCCTCTTGTGTGTGTGTTGGCCCAGAGGGAACGAGAGGTTCCAGCCTCACCGCCAGCAGGTGCTAAAACTCTGGTCTGTCCCGTGGTAAATAAACATTAGGGGCCAGTGTCCTCTGTGCCGGAGTCTGAGCAGGGCCATGCCCCACGGTTGCTGGGGACCCCTGAGGCCCCACTGTCCTTCCTGGGCACCACTTGGGGGCACCACGTGCCAGGAGCTCCTGCTATAGGGACAAGACTGGTCGTCGTTGTGGACACTGCCAAGCCGGGTGGAGGGAGGTCAGCGGCCACAGAGGAGCAAAGACATCGCAGTTGCTCATCTGTCCCTCCTGGGCTGCGGGCCCCACTGTCTGGGAGGAGGTGGCTGCCACCTCCAACACACCCTCTGCCCTCAGCCCCCTGCTCCTTCCTTCCTCGTTCCCCTCCTTTCTATCTCTGGGTCTGCCCTCCCCACCTGGCCCCCACCTCCTGCCAAGATTCTGGCCCCTTTTACTGAAGGGCTGTGCCTCTTTGTCTGTATGTCCTGCCTCCCAGGGAGGACATTGTCACCACCCCATAAGTCATTGGACTTGGTGATCAAGTTCCTGGGGAACTGTGTTGACAGTTAGGCATGCGACAGGACTCCGGGACTGCTGGAGAGATATTTGTACAAAAACGCTGGAGAGAGACCTTCGAGGTTGTAAGGATGGGCTCCAAGGCGGTGTGGGACTTTTCAGACGGTGCCAGCTTCCCGGGACCAGTGGCTGACATCCCCCATCCTCTGTGGGTGCCAGCCCAGAGTGCAAGGAGGAGTTGGGGGACCCTGCCCAAGGGCACTCAGGGCTGCCATGTGGCCTGGCCAGGTGAGTTAGGTGGAGCTCAGGGAGGAGGCTCTGGAGGAGACACTGAGCTCCCTGCGGCATCGGGGACCCTGAGACTGCCTGGGTGACCTCGGCATCCACAGAGGCCCCAAAATGCTCTCCCAGAACCCCTTGCCTCCTGGCACCTGCCTGTCGTCAGGCCCCTTGGAAAATGCCTACCACCCAGAGCCTGCCAGGGCCTGCCTCCTGGGAAACGAACTCCCCGGGAGACCTCAGGTTGCCTCCTGTGTCACAGATGTTGCTCAGTGAGCGCCACAGCACCCTGGTGGCCCATAGGCCTTGACGCTGAGGAAGTCTTGCCCCATCTCCAAGGCTTCCAACTGAGCGGAGGCGGGGCACAGGGGTGGGTGTCGCATTTCACTGGCACAAGGAGGGGCAGGGAGAGCCTGGGCATCGCAGGGGACAGCTTCCCTACACTCTGGTTTCAAATGAAGGAAGTGCAAGTCTGATTCCGCATAATGCCCTTGTCGTCTGTTCTCACTGTGGAGTAAAGCATCCAGCTTGAGGTGGCCCCCACTGTTCCCTTCGGTCATTTGTCTGACCTACAAGGCTGCAGAAGGGAGTGAGCTGTATTTATGGGTGAATTTGTAGGTTTCTGGGGACTGCTGAAGGCCCTGAGCAAGCCCCACCAGGGGCTGCCCATCTGCCTCCTCACCTGGTGACCTGCGGTGGGGGGGGGTGGAGTCTCCCGGCAAGACATTAAGGCTGTTGCCGGGACCCCGACATGTTGTATCAGAGGAGCCCCTGAGGAGCAGGGCCCCAGGGGAGGACGGTGGCACCACTGTAGGACTGTGATGAGCGTGCTCGTGCGTCCAGCCTGGAGCCTGCGCTGGTCGAACATAGCAGGGCGGGGTTCCTGGGCACAGGCCCCCACAGGCCTTCTGAACCCCGTGGCTGGGTGGGGCAGAACGCAGGGCAGTCATTCGTCTCAGAGCAGGCGGCACTGCCGGGCCCCGGGAGGCACGGACATGGCCTCCCGCCACTGTGGCCTCGTGCCTCCTGCGGCCACCTCTGCTGCGGGACTGGCCCGCTCGGTGGGGGCCTTCGCCAGCCTTTGCTCATTTCGCTGTCGGCCTCAGAAGTGTTTGTGCGGCAGACGGAGCCAGGCGCTCCGGTTTGTCGAACCAGAGCAGTGGCCGTTGGGGTGGTGCACACAGGTGGGAATGGCCGGCGGAGTCTGTCCTCGCTGTTGGCGCTGGGCGTGTGCCTTCGCAGCCGCGGTGTGGGGAGGGGCCTCTGGTGGAGCACAGCTAGGTTAGAGGGTGTGACAGCTCTTGAGCAGGCAGGCAGCGACCACCAGCTGGGCACTTGGCACTTGGCTCCTGGGAGGCGGAAACGGGCCAGTGGAGCAGCCATGCCACACCTCCCTGGTGACTGCAGGGTTGTGGTAACACGTGGCCATTCAGACCACCCTCGGAGCTCTAGAAGTGGGTTCTGTCTGGGCAGAGGGGCCTGGAGCCAGAGACACCTGGAGCCAGGGACCCCTTAGCACCTGGGAAGTGGCATCACCCCGGGAGCACGGGAAGGCCACTGGGCATCAGTGCTTCAGGTGCCCTCGGGGTCCCAGGCTCCGTTCTCTGCCTCCCAGCGCCCCAGCCAACACCTCTGCTTCCTCGGTCATGTGGTCTCTGGAGAGAGGCGCACAGGCACACAGAGGTTCGGCTGCCCCTGAAGCCTGCGGACACACCCCTCGGGCATCGAGCCTTCCTGGGAGCACGCCCGGCCCTCCCACTCCTCGGGGCAAGGTGGACAGGAGCAGGCTGTCTGACTGGGAGGACACCAGCAGGTGCTGCCTCCCGGCCTCCCCAGGAGGCGCCACCCCTGCCCTGGCCCAGAGCTTCGCTTTGCAAGCATCCCAGACCCGCAGGGTAACATTCCCAGCAAAGTGGGGGGCGGTGCTCCCAGTGGTCAGACCCTGTGGCTCCCTGGGCCCATGCCCCAGGGTCTGCCCTCCCCCGGGGAGCCGTGCTCCTGCACCTCCCCCATCCAGGTGGGTGGCTCCTGGACCCACGGTGCCTTGACTGCTGGTCCCCAGTGACCCAGGCCCTCTGCCCATCCCGCTTTGCCTTTTGCATTGCCTTGAGGAGGGTCCCCACCTTGGCCCTGGCAGTCTGCTTCCCGGGGGGCCGGGCTTCCCTCTGAGAGCAGGTGTCTGCTGCAGGGGCCACGGGTGGCCTGCCATCCTGCCCCCCATGCCCGCCACAGGAGTGCAGCCTGGAGGCCGTGCTCCTTCCAGGGAGACTCCGTCCCTCCTCCGTGACTGCCCGTCCCGTTTCTGCTTTCCTGAACCAGATTTTAGGAGAATATATGGAATATTAATGGGGTTTACTGATGTTCTTTGATCCAAGGAGGGGAGGAAGGCAAATGCATTTCTGATGCGGGAACTAATCTACTCCAGCAGCCCCCCCACGGCCTGTCTCCTGCCCGCACCCTGCCCGTGGTCCAGACAGGCCTGATGAAGTGAGAGGAGCAAGATTGGTTTTCCGAGGGCACCGGGCCCCGTGCGCAGCTAAATCACAGTCGGATGGCGGGGTAACGCCGCGCCCCCCTCAGCGGCGCCCTCAGCCCCGCGGGACACGGTGATGTGCGCCGGGCAGCGGTGAGCTGCAGTGAAGGTGAAGCTGTCATATCGATCTTTTTAGCACTAAAATATGAGCCACTTTGCTCTGCTCCCCGCTGCTGTGATGTGAAAAATAATAACTCGGATCCAAATTAAAAATATTGATCTCGGGAAGGTGCTGAAAGTAAATAAACACCTTCCGAAGTTTTCGGGTCAGCGAGGAATGGGATTCAGCAATAAATGTGTCCGCACGTCACGGTGCAGGGTGCTTGATCTGTTTTTCCTGCGAATTGATTTTTCATTATTTACTTCCTAAAAGTGTTGGAATTCGGTCCTCCACTGTTAAACCCCAGTGTTTGGGCACATTATTTCTTTGGGGCTCACGAGGCACTCCTAATCCACTCGCTCATTGATTGATTGATTTTTGACTCAATAAGCTCACAGTCCCCGCCTTATTTAGCGCTTCCATCATAATTTTTTATACATTGAGGCCTGACTTTTTTATTTTCCTCTAACAGATGAGCTGATGTCGGGCCATCAAATGGGGAGGACAGTGGGCACAAGGTTAATCGTATCTGCTTCCGGGGTCCCCAGTGGCATCGGGTGTGTCGTGGCTGCAGGTTGAATGGTGGAACGTAGCCCTCCCAGACTCCTGCAACCCCTTTACCAGCAAGGCCATGACCCCAGGCTCCATAAGCTGCCCATGGCCGGGCCCAGTGGGGTGGGCAGCTCGGGTCTCGGATGCCGTCGTTCTTCATGGGCATGAGGAGACATTGAACTGTGTGCTTCTGGGAACTTGTCCTTCAGGAAGCCCCTGAAAGTCTGGGTGCGTCCCCACCACTGCACAGGAGGTGCCAGGGACAACTTGGGAAGGACAGGGGAAGTGGTGCGGTGGCCATGTCTGCGGTTGGCTGTGGGCAGTGGAGATGTGCCTGGGGGATGCAGGACTTAGAGCATGCACATCCCTCTGCCCCACAGGGTCAGGACTCCTTGCGACCGCTTCCTGTCACTGACACACGGGCTCCCTGGGCCGGCAGGATTCGGGGCCTGTGCCTGGGACTCTGCAGGGGCATCTGTACTCACTGCCTGCGCTATGCTGCGTGTTCCCCATGTCGGAGGGCCACTGCATGCTTGCTGGCAGCCTACTCGTGAGGTGGGATGCCACCAGTGTGTCCCTCCCACCGTAGGTGCTGGGAGCGGTGGCAAAGAGGGCGTGTGGTGCTCCACGCACCAGCCCCCGGCACAGCGCTCCCTCAAAGGCCTGTCGCGGACCTTAGACGCCTGAGGTTCGTGGTCCCCCCACTGAGTGGAGGCAGAGGTTGGGGCAGGTGGAGGCTTCTCTGTGTTCCCTCTGACTTGGACCCAAGACAGTGAGGTTGCTTCAGTGCCCCCGCGAGCCCCTGGGGTTCAGCTGGTCTGTCTGGGAGGGACTGGGCTCTCGGAGGAGGGAGCTGCTCCTCCCCAGGATAAGAGCAAGAGGACCTAGAGTGGCGAACCAGCATGATGGCCCTGTCAGGAGCGTCGCCCTGCTCCAGGGTTTGGGTGGGAGGGGAGGGGACCCTATCTTCCTGGACATGTGACCGCTCTCCAGCAGACAGCCCATATCTGAGTACCGGGTCCACGCTTGTCCAGTCCTGAGGTCGTATTTCTAACTAGAATGCCCTTTTCCGGAGCACTGGACCCACCCCTTTGCATTGGGCTCCATTCCAGCCTCGAGAAGCAATGTTTCAGATGAGAGCACATGTCTGGGAAGGATGCCCCCCGCCCCAGTACACACAGAAGCCTTGCTGACCGACCACGCTTGAGGGTTTAGAATGCTGCTGTGCACTTCCTCACCAAAGATGTGGAGAGGGCGGGGAGAGAGACCGCTGCAGAATGCTCCCAGGCTCCTGTGGCTGTGGGCAGGTCTGCTGTTCTGGGTGGGGGGAGGGGCTTTGCGGGTGTGGAACCCAGGTGGTATGTGTGCTCTCACGCAGAGACGTGTGGGCACCCTGCTCAGGGCCTGTCCTGGGCCGACACCACTGCTCTGCCAGGACAAGGAGGTGCTGAGAGAGTGCCTCAGGTCACGAGGCCTGACTTTAAGGACATACAACCACATAAAGAGTTTCCTTAGAAGAATCCAGAACTGGAAAGGCCAGGGCTATCACTTTTCCCCCCAAACTGTTGTAAAGATTAAGTGCAATGTCCACCAAAACCTGAGCAGACTGCTTTTGTAGCAGTTGACAGGCTGGTTCTAAAGTGTACATGGCAACGTAAAGGACGTAGGTTAACACAGATAACACTGAAGACAAGCACAGATGGAGGACGCACCCCCCCTGCCCCCCAACGAAAGGTCATTGCAGATCTGCAGTGAGCAGGACCGTGTAGTACTGGTGTGAAACCATACAGACAGACCAGGGGCCAGAATGAGGAGCCTGGACACAGGCCGGCCATGGTTCTGGCAGAGGCATCGGGCAGCTCAGCAGGAGACTCTGACAGGTGGCGCTGCGACAGTTAGGTCACCTCGAGCAGGAAGAACCTCGGCCCTGAGGCCGAGACTCCTGAGAAGTAGGCTTGAAGCAGATAGCTGCACTAGCAGAAGAGCGAAAACTGTACATCTTCTCCAGGGACATGGGGAGAAAATCTTGTCACTGACTTTGTTCTTACAAAAGAAAAGTGTATCCATCACACTTTGCCAAAGTGAAAAACATTTGTTCTTCAAAGATACAAAAACAGTCCACAGCCCAGGAGAAAGCATTTGCACACACACCTGACAAAGGACTTTGTCCTGGACTCCGACAGCCAGCGCGAACGAGACAAACGCACCTTCCTTAAGATCTGAATAGACACTGCACCAAATAAAGTGTAAATGGCACGTGAGCCCGGGAAGACACGCCACACGACCAGCCACCGGGGGAGGGCGCATGCAGAGCACACTGTGCCGAAGACCGCAGTTTCCCCACTGCCGGGTGAGACGAAAACGGCCGGCCGCGCTACGCATTGCTGAGGGTATGAAGACAGCACCTCTCGGACGTCGCTGCAGAGGAAGCGTCGGATCATGCCGCTTGGGAAATACTGGCAGCTTTTAAAACGGAAAGCACACCGACCGTGTGAGCCGGCCGTTCCTTTCCTGGGTATAAACCTAAGAGAAGGGCAAGCCCCTGTCCGCGCAAGAGCTGGGGCACAAACGCCCACAGCGCCTTTACTGATAGTACCCCACACCGCAAACAGCCCAAAGTCCACCAGCAGGCGAGTGCAGGGCCCACTGCAGAGCCGCTCCGCAGTAAGAGGTTCTGGCACTGGAGGAGCACTGCGCCTGCGCGTCCGGAAGATGCTTGGCGGGTGGGAGGAGCCAGACCCAGAGAGAGTGCATTTGGTGTGATGTCACCACGTCACGGGCTGGAAAGCAGGAGCGGACTTGTAACGACAGCAGATTGGTGGTTCCTGGGCCGGGGGCAGGCCGTGGGGATTCTCCCGGGACCGTAAGACAGGGGGCAGCTCTGGGGGCAGGAGTGGTGCTTGCCTGTGGGCATGATGATGGCGGTGCAGTAGCCGGCAGTCCTACCTGCCTGCGCGCTTCTCGACTGGCCGTCAGTAACACTGAGAAATCTCATCAGCACCCAGGTAAGTAGTCCAAGTGTAAGTGATTTCATTGAAGCGGGAAATGTTTCCGTTACAAGCTGACCCCACGTTAAAGCTCTAGAAACCGCTCTGTGTGTCGTACAACTCAGGAAGCTTAACGTTGCACAAGAAATAATAGCAGAGCATGTGTAATTTTTGATTTCACATACACACTCTACAGGTATTGTCAATGTAAAAGTGAAAAGATATTCTTTAGATTAAATAAGGCTTTATGGACTTTTGAGTGTAACATTGTTCCAGCTCAGCAGAAGTGGTTTTGGTGACATTGGCCCTTGTTCTGCTTGCACTTGGGCAGGCAGGCGCTGTCTTCGTTTAGAGTTGGCCAGTTGATTTGCACATGAGTCTGTGCCCATAATGGGGCCTTTCCTGTCACAGGGAGTCATGCCACTTTCCACCCATCATTCTCTGTTCTGAAGAGTCTAGAAGGGCAGATTTCTGATGCCCTGGGGCCTTTCCTCCTCTGCTCTGCCCACATCTCACATCTTAGTCATCTTATTCTGTGTCTGTGACCTCTCTTATCTGCAAGCTCCTGGGTCCAGAGGGGTGTGATGTCCTGCCCATGTCCCCAGGCCCAGCAGTGGGCAGCTTGCGCCTTCGTCCTGGTCTGGGTGTGCAGTCTGTCTGGCATGCCAGGAGCCTACCCTCTCAGCCAGCAGCCTTGCCTGGCTGGTGCTGAGGAGCCGCACCCAGGTCCCCCGCTTAGGGGCATAGGCAGGTGGGCCTGGCGTCACACATGGCTGGAATGCTGGTGAGCAGAACACCCCTCACCTCTAGAGTCTGGGCTCCTGCCTGGGCTGGGCGCTCGGAGGGGCAGTGTACCCCACGTGACGGGAGGCAGTCACATGTGCCCTGCTGAGTCCCTGCCCGCTGTCCCTGTCCCCGTCTGCTTGCACTGCTGCCTGCGTCAGCTCCTTTGAGGGTGTGGTCCCTCGGTGATGGTGTGGTCGCCTGGTCCTTGTTTCCTTTCTGCTCCCACAGGCCCTCACTGCAGGGCCCAGGCAGGAGGCAGCCAGCCATGAGCTGGTGTCCCTGCCCCGGTAGGAGGGTGGGGGGCTGGGTGCTCTGCTGTGGCCTTCAGGGCTTCTCCTGGTTGGAGTGTCTGCTCCCCGGAAAATCCGAGACGGGTGCTGGCGACAGCAAGGTGGAAGAGCTCGGTGGCCAGCTGATCTGTCAGGCAGACAGGCGTGATAGAGTGCCATGTCACCGCGGCTGGGAAACAAGTACACCGCGGGATGTATTGGTGAACAAACTGAAAAATTGTGAAGCTCTTAAGGACTTTCATGCTTGTTAGCATTTTTTGACAGAAAATCACTGAAGCAGTGAACATAAAAAAATAGTCATGGTTGATTCGCAGCTCAGCTAGTTGTTCTATTCATTTGGCTTCGAGTGACATTTCACTCCCAGAATTCGGCTCTGAGCCACCCTCTCAGCAGGGTTTCCTTCTGCAACAGTTTCCATCCAGGATCCTCGAGTGTCCTGGCTCACTTGCCTCCCTGGAGACCCACCCAATGTTCTGGAGGGAGAGTGAGGAGCCTTTTGCAGCAGAGACTTTCTCAGAAGCCCAGCTAGGACTGACTTCAGACTCCAAGGGTCGGTGTGCGCCTGGCGTGCGGCCAGGCGACCATGACCTTTGGCCCAGCCATAGGCGCCAGTCTTCCGGAGGTGGTCACAAGAGCGTCTCAAGGGCATGGAGAAGGGCTAGGATGTGAATGCTCAGGCCTGCATGTTGTCCCAGAAGTCTGTGGTCTCTGCGAAAGGCCTCCCTGAGGGTCATTGGTTATTGATTGTCAGACACATGATGTCCTCGCAAGCCTTCTGTGTGACTGACCCCTGCATTTCTTGTCTTGGGTCAGGGTGGGGGTGGAGCCACTCCTCCTCTAAGATGCCCACGCAAGGAGAGCGGTGCACTTCCCAGGAGAGGAGGATGCCATGTGGCCCGTCAGCTGTGCCCAGTGGCTTGCACATAACCGTGTCCTGCCCACTGGGTCCCTTGAGCCAGTGGCCGATGGTTGGCTCCGAGGGCCCATCTCTAGCCGTCCTGTCAGTTAGTCCTTGCTGCTCAAGTTGTGCGTGGTGCCACTGGGATGCGCCGTGCCTGTCCCACCAGTTGGGGCTCTGTCTCTTCTCCACGGTGCCTGGGGCCGTGGGTCCTGATGCAGTGGTGGGCGGGGGGGGGGGGGGGTCGTTGGGCTTGTACGCAAAATGCCCTTTTGAGTTTATGTCAGTGAGACATTCCCCTGTCCAACTGGGACGCTCCCTGCTCTGCTGCACTGAGTGGTCGTGCTGGTCTCACGGGAAGGCCCCGGCTCACAGGACTGCCGTGCGCTGGCTGTGCAGGGCTTCTGGCCCTGCTCCTGGCTCCCTCTGTCATCAGGCTGCAGGAGGCCGGTGGTGGCCACAGTGGGTGGTAGCCATGGCATTGGTCCCCCCTCAGTGGTGGTGGCTCAGGGCCAGTCCCCCAGGCCGGACCAACCATTGCTGCTCAGAAGGGAGGGAATGGCAACGGAGTTTGGAGACTGCATTTATGCTTACGTGAAGCATTTTCAGAAAAGGCTGACGTCATAGACCCATCTGCTGTCACCTGAGACACGTCCTCCCAAACACCTCACAGCTTGAGGCAACACTTGGACATACCCTTCTGGAAGTCACCCCTTCCACATTTCTCCTCAATTTTGTATCTGTTGCCTTTCAGGAGAAGACCTGGTTTTTAATTATGACAAAGGTGGTGTTGAGATTTGGGGTCTCCCTCACATGCAGGTGATTTCCTAGTTAAAGGGGAGGACACCTAGGCACGCCTGTCCCCAGTCAGGCCCTCCTGTGCCTGGCTCCTACTGTTTTCCTCCATGTTGTGGTGAACTTTTAATGCCTCATTAAAAACTTCCTGTGTAGTTGCTCATCTGGGAAATGTGGGAAATGATTTATCCTTGGGGTGTTTATGTCTACAACGCCAAAAGAGAGTGCGGCCCAGAGGAGACAAGACTGCCGTGCGCAGGCCCCGAGGACAGGGAGTTGTCACACTCGATAAGCAGGTCAGATGAGGCCCCTCCAGCCTGCAAGTGGTGTGGCACAGAGCACCAGCCACAGGCCTCCATCTGCTCCTGAAAACTTGAGGTTCAGACAGCAACAGCACACCAGAAACCCTGGCCAATTCCCCCAAATGACCAGTAAAAGGTGCATCCGCCAGAGGCCCTGCCCTTCACAGTGGCTCGCTGTCCCTGGCCACCTGCCAAGTGCAAGTGCCCGTGACTATCAGAAAACCCCCGACATCTTTCAAAGGGGGTTGTTACACTTCGCTCTTCATCTTGAAATTAATGGTGGGCTGTCAATTTTTATTGCTCATCTGATGGATGAGGCCCAGGGATGGCAGCTGCTCCTTAGACAGTCCTGCGGGTGCTGTGCGGCCTCTCTGGTGCCCCCCAACTCCCCGATTGTGGGTGACTCAGGTAGAGAAACCCCTGTGCAGGGAACAGTATGACCTGTACAGTGTACTTGGTGCCCTGCAGTCATGGAGGGGGTTGATTTTCTTTTATTGCCTCCACCCCAGCCTACCACTCAGGAAGAAAAAAGAATAACCAGGTTGGATGCGGCTTTCCGGGCTGGGGGCTGAGCAGCCAGCCCTGGGCGCAGCTGAGGTCCTGTCCACAGCCGGCTGGGTTCTGTGTATCACTGGTGAGGCCGGGACGTAACAATGGGTCATCTTGCCTGGCAAATGTGGCCTGGCCGGCTCAGGACAGTAGATGTCTCCACTGCGCCCGGAGCCAGCTTCACGGCAGCCCCCTTGGGTTAGAGCTAAGCTATTTAATCAATGTTGGCTGTTCTTCCAACTGTCGTAATTATTTAAAGGGTTTTCAAAAGAGAGAGGACAAATCAAATCAAACCGTAACTGTTGTATCTCGTTCAGAGCTAAGTGTATTTTTTAAAATGTGGGCCTGTTTAGAACCCCCTCCCAGTTTTCATCTATTATCACAATAATTGAGTTTGTAGCTGGAATTAAATTTATCAAATTGCGTTATCCTCTTCAGAAATTGGATAGGGCCCCGGGCGGGGAGGCAGAAGTTAATCCGCTTTGCTGAAGCCCGGGTGGCACCGTGCAGCCGAATGAGGGCTCAGACGTCTTCCTGTCACCCGGACACGATGTAATTTCTCCTCAATCCCTTGTGCAAATAATGACATTTGAATCGAGCATTAACAGGCTTAATTACTTTAAAATTGTCATTTTAATTTACACTGATATAGTATTGATCATACAAGGAGAGATTAAGCTGTTCAGCGGAGCGGATGATGGGGAATTAAACATTAAAGGGTCCTCCAGGGGCCGTGGCTGCCCAGCGCGAGCCGGGAGAGGGATGATCTTTCTCGGTAATGAACTAGCGGCATGCGGGGACATGAATCTCGGGCTCCTAGAAAAGGGGAAATAATGGGGTTTGGGCGGCATTTACAGGTTACTCATTCGCTGCCATGCACCAATTCTCCAGTGATCCGGCCGCCTCACCAACATTTATTTATCCAGCAAATTCCGCGCCTCGACCTTTTGCTAAGTACATTGAACGTAAGTTTGAGTGGAGATTTTTCAGGTGTAACTTTTATAAGTATTTGTTATTTTTTCTTATTTCTAGGTAACATCAAACAAAGTTATTCGGTTTTCCTAACGTCCTCATGTCCACAGGCCCCTGTGGCTGTCGGTTGCCTGCTGAGAGCGGGCAGCGGCAGGGCTGAGGGTGCTCGTGAGGGGCAGGGCCCCGCTCCTGCAGCCATGCCTCACACTTGGCTTTGGAAGAATTCCAGCAGCAGGTCCCAGGTTGAAGTGTCGCTGACCCCTTTTTTCAACAAAATGACACGAGAGTCTCACATTTTGCCCTGGAAATAACGTCCCTCTGCTGCTCTGCAGTTCATTGTTGAGCTTCCTTGTGACCCTCCTGCGAAGCCGCGCCCTGTGTCTGTAGGGGCTGCCAGCGGTGGGGCACCGTGGACAGACTGCTTCCAGCCCCTGCAGACACCTCGGGTCTCTCGGCAGCCTCTTCCTTTAGAGGTCGCGTAGTAACGACATGGGTGACTGAGTTTATGGCTCCGCGGCGATGATGAAATTCTCGATTCCTGTCCGTAATGGCTTATTCTAAACAGCAGGCTTTAATTATAGCGTGGTCAGGGAGATGGGGAAGTGCTGCGGCTTCTTCCCCAGGTAAGACACGGGCTTGCAGAGGAGTGTGAGGTAGAGGGCTTGTCATTTCTCCTCCGTGTGACTTAGAGCTGCTTATCCGTGTTACTTACTCCTGGAGCAGTTCAGTCACCCTCGTCCCCAACGACAGCTCTTCTGGGTTTGCTGTATCTGTGGCCTCCTCCAGGAAGAGCCACAGTGCTCTGACATGCCACCACGGCTTGGTTCACTGGGCACCTGCTCTCTGCCGGGATGGTCCTGTCATAGAGCTGGGGACCGAGATTGGCCAAGAACTGCAGGGAGTGGAACCTCGGTGACTCGTTTTATGAACTGGAAATCACAGTCCCAGGAGGACACCCAGGGACACTCCCACTTGGCCTGCCCCAACCTCTGCGTTGGGGGCCGTGGACTGGCTCCCCTGCTGTGCTCACAGACCCGTGAGTGCCGGTCACACGTGGGCACCACACGGGGCACGAGAGCAGCCAAGGGGCCTGGCCTCAGGAGGGCTCCCCCAGCCGGGGAGTGGGCCCGCCCCTCTGGGCTTCAGAGATACTCACATGCGGGGAAATTTGCACGCTCTCTCTGCTGTAGTCACGCAGTTTTTTGCATGTTAGCACTGTTTCGCATGGACCCCCACTCTCTCCTCCTCCCTGCCCTGTCCCTCATCAGCTGTGGCCCCCAACATGGCAAGCTGCCCAGCACAGAGTGGCTTAGGGCTGCCTCGCACCAAGTCCCTCAGGCACACCATGAGCCCTTGCACGGGAGAGCCTGCCCCCCGCATCTGGGTGTGACCTGCTGCCCATCCAGCCCTAGCACTCGTGTCCGTGGTCCCTGTCGGAGCCATCCCCGCCATTGCTCCAGCCTCAACAAGTGGCTCTGCCTGTCTCCTTCCAGCCCTTCTTAGACCCCCCTCCCCTCCCAAAGCCCTGGCCCTGCTGGCCCTCAGGACCCCGGGCCTCTGTCCCACTGCACGCCTCTTCTCCAAGTGCCTTCTCTGCTCCTGAAGTCCTTCCGATCTGGCCCCGGCGCCCTATGTCCCCTTGCTCCGTCTAGCTCTGCCCCCCTCCTGCCAGCATCTGCCTAAGACTCAGCCCCTCCTACTGCATCCTGACTGGCCATTCCCACCAGCACGCTCTGCGACAGCAGGACGCGGGACGCCTGGGTCCCTGGCCCCACCAGCAAACATGCCGGCATTCCCCTCGTATGAAGCACCTCTCAGCCCGCTGCTTCCCCTGCTCCTTGGTCCTGTAGAAACACTGGTCTGTCTTCTTTTCTTCCACGTGGTCAGGGCAGCAGTGTCAAAGTGAGTGGCTGATGGGTGTCACTCCTCCGTGGCCTTGCAGTGGCTCTGATTTATGTCAAGGCCGTGAGGGAGGTGGCTGTTCCCAGAAGCGAGGTGGGGACCAAGGCGCCAGGGCTCTGGCACCGTGGAGCGTCCTCCTGGATCTGCCACCTTCTTGCTGGGGCTGCAGGGCCGTAGGGGCTCTAGTGACCAGGCCCAACTCTCAGGGCAGCAGCCTCTCCCTGGGTGGTGGTCAGAGGTGGGCGGACACGGAGTCTCCTTCTGCAGTTCTGGTGTCTTCTCATGCAAGGAGGGCATCAGGGTGGCAGGGGAGAATGCAGAGCATCGCCGACTGAAGCTTGTCAACACTAAACTGTCATAGCACTGTCCTGCGTGCTTTTCACATCCTCCCACCCCCCCACCGCCAAGGGCACAGAACAGTCCTACAGAGCAGGCACAGTATCTTCCCGAGTTGCAGATGGAGAAACTGAGGCACAGAGAGGTCAGTAACTTAGCTGAGGTCCTCAGACGGGGGGGCAGATGCAGGGTTGAGTTTGGCTCTGTGCACTGGTCACTCTTAGAAAAGCAGGAGTGTGAGGTGATAGGCAGGGAGGGTGTGGAGCTTCTGTGTCCCCACTGACTGTCCTGTGACTTGTTGACCTCCCTATGTCCCCAATGACACAAGGTGTCCCCACCCTCCCCCTTAGAGGCTGATCAAGGGGGCACTGGGTTTTAAAGCCAGAGGACAGGGTTTTGGAGGCTGGGACTTGACGGCCCCCTAACTCAGAGCCCAGGGAGAAAGTGGCACTCTGGGCAGCTTCTGCAGCAGGCACTGCGCTCCATGTGCTGCCTCCGTGTGCTGCCTCTGGCCAACCTTCCTGCAGAAAGAATTGGACAACGGGGCCCCCTTACAAATGGGGAGCCGGGGCTCTGTGGAAGTGTGCATTTGCCCAGATCACCTGGCTGGACACTGCAGGGTTGACGTCAGTTAAGCGCTGCCGCCGGGCCAGGGCACAGAGGAAACGAGAAACAGGATGGAGGGGTGCCGGCTGACCCTGTGGTTGGAGCCCAAGAAGAAAGCAGGGGGCAGGTCCGGGGTTATCTTGGAAGAGATGGTACATTTTCCAGTGGGATCTGTGGGGCTGTGTGCCAGGCTTTGAGCCCTGGAGCAGATGCATATGGGACCAGGGGATTGAGGGACCGAGGGACCGGCCCGTCGGGGAAAAGCGCTGTGGTATGAGCACACCTATGGGAGGGAGTGCGCTCCGCGGTTTGGAACTGAAGTCTATGGCAGCCTCCCAGCATAATTGAAATTTAAAAATCAATTAAGTCTTTTTGGTAGCATTTATGCGCCCTGCACTCTCCTAATGGCAGGAGGCAGTTTGTAGACAGCGTGTGCTCAGCACTGCCATCTCTTAAAGTGCACCCTGCCTTAATTACCTCTCTGTCCGTAATGCACACGACATGCTTCTCACCGGCGTTTGAAAGAATGAAACCGTAATTGAAAAGCTAATGATTTTTGGAAGACAAAAGATGAAAGTCAGAGCTGTTTTAATTATGATACAAACTCTCCACATAATTTAATTGGCATAAAAGTTTATTGATTTACTTTTGTAATCATTTAGACATGGAAAATATGACTTAATACATTTCATAATTCAAACTAGTTGTTATTTTAAGGCTGATATATTTCTTTGCTCATTACTAAAACGCTCTTTTTGCCAAGTCTGTATTATTGAAGAAAGCACCCGTACTGCTAATGCATCTCATTTCGAGAGGCAAACCCCTGGGTGATGCAAACTGAAAATGGTCTGGGTGCTTGCAGAGGAAGTCTAGGCCTGCGTCACTTCTGGTCGCCTGGGCAGGTGCTGGGCACATGGGGTGAGTCCGGCATGCTCACTCCCCCCCAAGTGGAACAGGAACTCCTTTCCCTGCCACCCCCCACCCCCCCATTGTCAGGTGTCAGCTCATGAGTCTACTGAATCAGGTGAAAGTCAGCAGGATCTCCCTGTCAGAAAGGAAGGTCCTGGACAGCGTGCTGAGCACTAGCCAGGGAGCAGGCATGTGGAGAAAGAGCCGTAGGTCCCAACCGAGGTGACCGGCTCTGTCTCCACACTGTTCCCCCTGGACGGCCGTGCCTGGGCGCTGCCTCCCTGTCAGCCCATGTGGCCCAGGGGGAGAGGTAGACTGGCTAGGGGCCTGGTGCTCCCTGCCCCTGCTTCTCACTCTTTGCACATGGCACCTGCCACCCTCTGGCATCTTTGTCCTCGCATGTGGGCAGGTCTCCAAGGGGCAGGGGTTTGGACATGGCTGCTCCTGTCACCACTGGCCTCAGTGTTGTAGACTCCAAGTCACCTGTCCCCATGCCCTTGATATGCCCTGTGATCCCACTGATCACCCTTTGTCCTGACTGACCCCCCTGTGTCCTCACTGACTGTCGTGTCCCCACTGACCTCCTCATGTCCCCACTGAGTGTCCTGTGACCCCACTGACTTTCCCATGTCCCCACTGAACTCCCTGTGTCCCCACTGACCACCCTGTGTCCCCACTGACTGCCCTGGCATGTCTCTGTTTAGCCCTTTGCCAGCCGGCCCCCAGCCCCTCCACACCGGTGGTCCCACGCCCAGTCCTTGGCGGTGCCCTTTCTCTGTCTCTAGTCGGCTCTCAGAGAGCTCAGCATCATTGGAATGAAACCCCATGCACCCCATTTATATCTGCACCCAGATTCTGCCCTGGGCCCCAGACCCAGATGCCCATCTGCCTTCAACATCTCCCTGCACAGCTTTACAGTCATTTCAACCTCAGTGAGTCCTAAGCCGGACGCTTCCATCTACCACCCCATGTCCTGCATGATGGCAGCACCCATTTCCCTCTGGCCTGGAAGAAACCCTGGTGGCCCTGGGGCACCTCCCGTGTTCACATCCGTTGGTCAAGGCGTCCTGTGGATATTGTCCATGTTCAGAAGCTGACCTTTTGTATCACTGTCCCATGCATCACACCATGTCACTCTTGGGCCATTTACCCAAGACAGTTCTGGATGCCTGCCAGCGTGGCCCAGAGCAGGTGCCGAGAAGCATTTGTGAATGACTGAGTGAGTTCTCAGCGGGGCTATGCCTGAGCCAGTTGGTGACCTCACCCCCAGACAAGGAGCGATGTGAGTGTCCCCTGCCGTTGGCATATCTGGTGTCGCCCATCGGTGGCCATCAGCACCCTCAGGCACCCCTTCCCAGCAGCCCGTCGGTGGGGCCCGTTACTGGCCACCTCACTGCGCCGCCGCCAGCCTTCACTGCAGCGGTTTGAAATGTTAACAGGCACATTCGTCTGCTGGATTTATTGTGGGCCGCGCGACATTAAGTGGCTGATGCTTGGAGTGTGTGCCCTCCCTGTCAGGATGGCTGTGTTCTGCCCAGCCCTCTGCTGGGCTGCCTAATTGGGGACACGACAACCAGGGCCATGACAGGGTTCAGCACCTGGTGCACGCATGCCAGCTCCCATGGTGCGCGCTTATGAAATGCTCTTTAATTCAGGAGCAGAATATCATTAACTTTGTAAGTAGATGAACACAATGGACAGCCAATTTAATTAACTTCGGATGTCAGCCGTTGGATGGGGCACGGAATGAAATTACACGTGCATCTCTCCAGCAGGCGGCCAGCTGGGGGCGGGGCCTGGCGGCGAGGGTCAGACAGGGGGACCCCGCTGTGCCGGCGTCTTGTGTTTGGCCCAGAGGCTGACATGGGAAAGTCAGTACTTTGTGAAAAAGTCAGCACCCGTGTTCAGTGGTTACAAAGCGGCTGGGAGAGGTGGGGCGCCCTCCAGACTGTGACGCGCTCAACGACCTCTCCCCCAGCTTCCGGGTGGGTGGGGCTGGGTGAGGCAGCCGTGAGTCTCGTCCAATCAGCGTGGCCGTCCGTGAGTTCATTACGCAGGGAAGATCAGGGAAGCGCTGCATTGATCTAAACAAAAGCTGTTTCATTTGTTATTGTTTGTAATCCAATGAATGTTATTGTAACTTAGCTTTGATTTATTACTCAGTCTATTAAATTTTATTAAAACCAGGGGTCTCAGGGCTTACTCTTGTGAAATAGTTATTCCACCTTGTGGTAAAAAGTGGGTTATTTTTTACAGTCACGTTCAGCTTCTTGGAAGGAGGCAATGCGTTAGGTTGTCTTTTCAACCCTGACTGACCAGTCCTGCACGTCATCTCCTGAGCCACTTAGCTAGTCTTTCCTGTGGGTGCCCCACGTGTCTACATCTCTGTCATTGAACCAGGACCCAATAAACTGCCGTGTCCCAAGCATTGTGCCGGGGGTTCGAGGTGACCAGACCTTCAAGGGGCTTCCCTCCCTTCCAGTAGAGAAGCCAGGTTACAGGAAGGAGGGAAGCTTGCAGCCAGAGTGGGCAGCACTGCCAAAGGGTGGGGCTGTATGGGGCTGCTGAGGCTCTGCATAGAGCAGTCTGGGAGGGCTGCTGGGAAGAGGCAACATTTCCATGGAGACCTACAGTGGCAGAGGGGTTATTGGAGGAGAACCTGCAAGTGGGGAAGGCAAAGCAGGGGAATACCCTAATGATGGTAGACCTTGGCCTTCTCTGGGGTCAGGGCCAGTGTGGCTAGAGCTGTATGGGCTGGGTTGGGCCTGGAGGACCTGAGGAGCAGGCCTGGCAGGAGGTCAGTGGAGAGCAGAAGAACGACAGGGTCAGATTTCTGTTTTTAAAAAGGTCGCCTGTATCTGGTGGACAAGAGGCCGAAGGGCAATAGCGGTGGAGGAAGCAGGGGTCCATGAAGGAGCCCACTGCCTGGGCAGTGGGGATGCCAAGAAGTGGAAGGTCAGAGACAGGTGGCAGGCACTTGGGACTCTGCAGATTCTGGGGAGGCACGTGGTGGGGACGCAGTGGGAAGTGTCCAGGGAGAGTGACAGTTTGCAAGGGGAACAGGAGAGTGAAGGAGGCAGGGATGTCCAGAGTTGGGGACAGGGGACAGGACTCCTTGTGAAAGAGATGTCCACATGGGGACCGCTGCCCCTGGAGCTGTGAGGTGGCCTTCAGGGGCCGGCACTCTGTGTGTGGAGCCATCGCCTGGAGGACAGGAGGGAGGGGTCCACCACAAAGGGATGTGGAGGAAGCTTCCTTGGGGACCCCAAGCAGATCCAGCATGTCATTGTCCCACAGAGGAGGAGATTCTAGAGAGGGAGCATGGCATCCAGAAACTGGGAAGTTAAGTGCAGGAAGGGCAGGGCCCCCATGCTGCCGAGTGTCATGGAAAGCGTCCTTTGGGTTTGCAGCTGGGACGTCACTGGGGATGTGGTGGAGAGCCACCTCACTGGGTGGCGAGGAGGGAGGCAGGCTCGAAAACAGGGCAGAGCTCCTGCATGTGGTGCTGGCGAGCAGCGCCCAGGAGCGCGTGCAGCACGCACCGCAGTCAGGGAGGCCCAGGCCAGCCTTGCGTGGCCTCCCCTCACACTGTTACATCTCCAAAGCACTTCCCCACATCAACCCACTCAAAGCAGAAAGGCCTGCAACCACCTGTCCCTTTGTCCTGGCCTGCTCGGCTCTCTTTGTTGGTGCTCCGATGGGCCTCACCGCCCGACCTCTCCCCTCTGCAATGCCCCAGGCTCAGGCGCAAGAAGGAAGCATCTCTGCACATTCGCTCAGCTTCAAATATCAACCTTCAACAGCAAATCAAAAATGGCCCTTCTCACTCAGGCACGATGCTGACCTTCAGACTCATGGGTCCAAGTAGCTGCGTGTCATCCCCACGTGGGTGTCCAGCAGGCACCTCAGGCAATGGGTCTGTCCCAGCTTCCTTGCTTCCCTCCGATCTCACATCTCCATTAGTCCCCTCTGCCTCAGGAAACGGCAGTTCCCTTCCCCAGGTCCTCTCTCCAAGCACGGGGGCGTCCTTGACCCTCCTGTCCTCACTCCCCTACTTTCACTTCATCAGCATGTGCCAAGTTCAGGCATTCCCAGCACCCCTCACCTCCGCACACAGCCTCTTCTCAGCACAGGCCAGCGTTTCCTGTTCAGCATGGAGCCAGGCCCTGTGGCCATGCAACAAGATGGAAAAAAGGAAAGAAATGGTGCAAGAATTGTGGACAAGAACAAACACCCGAAACAAGAGTCCTTACAAATTGTCGAAGAGAACTTCATGATTAGAACCAAGCGTAAGCTGAGCAAGGTTGCTGAATGTAAGAATAATATATAAAAACCATCAGCATTTTTACAGGTGAGGAACAGATGGTTCTAAACCAATGGCAGTTTGAAAATTGTATTTTCTAGTAGCAACAGAAACTAAAACGTACCTAAAGATAAATCTAACAGAAGATCTTCAAGACCTTTACGGAGACAGTCCTGAGACATTGTGAGACATTAGTGAGACCTCAGTGTCCTGTTGAAGATGTGTTCATGGGAAGGAAGACTGAACATCATAAAGATGTCAGCTCGCCCCAGCCCAGCAGGATGGTTTGGGTATAAGTTCTATATGGAAATGCAAAGGCCCAAAACAGCATAAGCAGTTATGGAAAGAAACAACCTAGGGCACTCACACTACTCAAGATCAAGACTTCCTGTAGAGCTGAAATGGGAACAAGTGGTACCGGAAATGGAACAGTAGAACCAAGTTGAGAGCTCGAAGAGCAGAGCCCCGACTGGACGGAGGTGTGGCATGGGAGGGGGTGACGTCAGCGACGACGAGCCTGGGCCTGCGGAGCTCCCCACGGAGTGAAACGACAGATGGACTCGTTGCTGTGAAAACCTACAACCCTGTGGCTTTTGCATGGGAACATAGAGAGTCTCATTGTGGAGTCAGGTCAGGGATCTGTTTTCAAGTAAGATGTAAAGATATAACCCATAAAGAAATACACTAATTAATTTGACTACTTTAAAACTAAAACCTTTTTGCCCTGACTGGTGTGGCTCAGTGGATTGAGTGTGGGCTGCAAACCAAAGGGTAACTGGTTTGATTCCCAGTCAGGGCACATGCCTGGATTGCAGGCCAGGTCCCTGGAGGGGGCCACGTAAGAATCAACCACATATTGATATTTCTCTCCCTCTTTCTCCCTTCCCCTCTCTCTAAATAAAATAAGTAAATAAAATCTTTAAAAAACAACTAAAAGCTTTTATTTAATGAAAGGTGCCATAAAAAGATTCCTGTGATAAGCCAAAAAGTGGGAGAAATTCTTTGTAGTGCAAGTAATAGAGAAATAATTCCAGATTATATTGAAAAATTTAAAAGTGAAGGAAATAAGGAAAAGATCAGTAGAAAATAGAAAAAAGATATGAACAAGAAATTTACAGGAGAAACTGAAATTGCCGAACTCCTTTTTTAATCTTCACCTGAAGACCTTTTCCCCCTTGCTTCTAGTGAGATGAATGGAGAGGGAGACAGAAACATTGATTGATTGCCTTCTCATACACACCGTGATAGGGCTTCGAACCTGCAACCTGGCTATGTGCCCTGACCAGGAATATGCCCGTGAACTTTTGGTCTAGAGGATGATGCTCCAACCAACTGAGCCACGCCAGCCAGGGCCTAAATTGCCAATACTCTTAAAAACAGATGCTCAATTAATGTAATGAAAACTCAAGTTAAAACAGCAATGATGTGTAATTTCATGCCCATCCAATTGGCAAAGCTAAAGGTGGCAGCAGGCCATGGCAAGGAGGTGGCATGTCAGGCACCTCTCCATGCTGCTGGTGGTGGGGTGGGTTGTCACAATAACCTGGCGACGCCTGTGGAGGAGAGGAGATTCAGGGTGTTGATGAAGTCATGAGTTCCCGAGTTCTACGGGTGTGGCCTTTGGCCTTGATCATCGCAGTGGAGGGTGGCGGCCCCCTCTGGGGAGAGAGTGCAATGGCTGTCGGGTGTGGTGCACGTGACCCCTCTGATGTCCCCAGGCAGCTCTGGGCCTCAGGAGCCGTGCCTCACCTCTGCCCGTGCGCACCTGCACCGGCCCACTGCCTGGTCAGCACCCTGGTCCCCAGGGAGCCCTTCTTCTTTGCATTTATCATTTATTCCTCTTAGTACATAATCTTAGCATCGTGTTTTGGGGGTTTTTTTTAGCTCCTCTGACAGTACTTTGTCTTGGCATCATGACATATGGCGTTTGAGGACCGCTCCTTTCCTCAGCATTGTTGGCGGAGCCCGTCTGTGGTTTGGGTGCGGTTTGTTTACAGTCCGTGCTTACAGTATTCCATCATGGGACCATCTCACACTTCGTTCGCCCGTCTTCGCGGTCTTGAGGATTCGGGTTGTGTCCAGTTGCTGGTGTTTTTGGAAGTGCTACCCTGCGTTTCTGTGCACGTCTCCGGAGGCCCCAGCTCCTGAGAGTGGGCTCTGTGTGCGCGCATGTGTTTGTTTATGTGAGCTCTTCCCTGGTGTGAATAGCCGTGAAAGTGCGGGCTGGGGTTCATGAGATGCAGCTCCCTGTGCTTGAGTCCTCAGTACCCTTAGGTCACGTGAGCCTGAGTGTGTTAGCACTTCTCCCGTGTCACAGGGGAGACGGCCAGTGTGCTGGCACGTGCACAGCCTCGGGTCCAGCGCCAGGTCAGCCTCTGACGGGCTCACCATTGCTCTCAGAGAGCGGACACATCTGCTGCCAGTCCCGAGCTCACGTGCAGATGCAGCTGCACGCGGTGGCACTTCTCCCAGCTGACTTTCCTGTCCCTGCACAGCCATGTGTTCGTGGGCGAGGCCTCATGCCTCACTGGGGGACCGTGTCCTTGGAGCCTCACCATGTCCAGACAAGGAGGCCTTCCCAGCCCTGATTCATTCCATTTGGTTGATTCTAAGTGAGATTGACCAACGTTTGTGGTTTGTGGCAGACTTGAAGGGTAGTTACCAACAACATCTTGCAAAGCTTTTTTCTTGTTCATCGACCCACTTTTTCTTTAGTAATGAATTGAAAACCCTTTAACATGGAAACAACATCCTGTGGTGCCATGTCAGAGCAGCTGAGAGTCACTGAGTTCTGTGCTGCATGTGGCACATGCAGCCCACCATCCTGGCGATAGGACTTCCCACCCTCTCCCGTCCCAGGGGCAGGGGCAGCAGCTGGCCACACTAGGAATCCCCGACCCTGGGTCCCTTGGGAGGGACATAAGTGGTCTGCTCCTGCGACATCAGGAGGAAAGCCCCTCCTGTAGTCCAGTGCAGGCTGTGGGGTCTCAGGCCTGCCATTACCATGGAGCTCCTGGAAATGCACAGTCGGGACACTTCCCCAGGGACATTGTCAACACAGGTGAAAGCAGCTGTTCCCACCTGGGAACAGCTCATCCGTGAGAAGCGCTCATGAGCTTTCTGCTTTCTTAGTATCTGGAGAAGAAGAATTGGTTTCACATGCCCTCACTGTGAAGTCAACTTGATTTGAGTGTTAGGGCTTCTCTGCCTCGTGAGAAAACGAGCCGGAGGCAGCGGGTGGCGGGTTAATGGTGTGTACTTTGGCGGCCCACCCAGTTGTGGAAACGATCAATCACGGGGCGTTTGATCTGTTTGCAAATAGAGTGATGGAGGTGTTTCTGACAAGGAGCTGTGTTCCTTCCTGCCCCACGCCTCTGTGCGGCGGCCCTATCAGGGACGTGGGGCCCCGACAGCAGCGTGTTGCTGCCGCGCGTCCCTTTTTGCCCGGCATGTGGGGTCGCTCTGCACCGTGGTCGTCCGAGTCGGCTGTGTTCGCAGAGCGGGCTGCTGGTATCGGGGCTCCATTCTGAAAGCAAACTGGGGTGGGGGTGCAGCCCTCAGCGCGGGAGTGGGCTGCGACTGAGGCCCGCACTCCAGGTACCTGGTTCGCCCACCGAGCCTCCTGAGGAGCGGGCTCCATCCACTGTGGGCACTGATTCCTGCGACGCCCAGGAGGGTGGGGACTCGGGTCCGTCACAGCTGTCTCAGAGACAATCCCCTCCCACGTTCCGTGTTCATGTGGAGCCAGCACCTCCTGTGTGGCCACTCCGCTCCTCTTCTGGTCCTGGCCCAGCCCCCTCAGAGGGCTCGGCTCCATGGGTGACCGCTGGCCTCAGGCTGTCGACGAGGCTGCCCCGCTGCAGGAGGTGAGAGCCCCCGCCGGGGTCTGCAGCAGTGCTGCGGTGACAGGGCTGCGCTATGCCAGTGGAGGATTCACAAGCGCTCCTGACAGTGAGGTATATAAATATGTAAAATGTGCGTTAATTGTTTTTAGCAAAACAGGCAAGGAGTCGATATTCTCAGACACGTCAGACACACTGCTGACAGGTGCTGCGGCTGGAGACCCGCAGAGCTGGCCGGCGCTGCTCTGTGCATACGTCGTCGCGGCCGTGACGGATGAGCCCTGAGCCATATTGATAGAGTGGGCTAGACATTGGGAAAGTCGGCTGAACTTTGACTTTAAGTATTCATTAGAGCTAATTATGGATTTTCTGACGGTATGGATCACAGTCTCTATGCCTACATTGGCAATGTATGTTCCACTTCCTTGTTGTAAACTTCATAATTCTAGATTAGCTGAGTCACGCTCACTGAGGCCACAGTTTCAGTGTTCGCAGCGACATCTATTTCCTGACACTGCTGCCAAGTGCCTTCTGCCCAGAACGAACCAAGCTTTCCTGGGAAAGCTGATGGCGGCAGCTCTGAGGGCTGCAGGTGCAGCCCGTCGACCGTCCCTGGCCCCAGGCTGCCCGTGCCGTCTGTCTCACATGGGGGGCTGCAGCCGCACAGCGTCAAGGAGGGGCTGTGCCCGGGCGTGCCCCATGTGTCCCAAGACCCGGCTCTCCTTCCGCCTGCACCCCGTTATTTAGGGCCTGATGGTGTTTGAAGTCGGTCCCGGGATGAGTTGTGCAGCATGGTGACTCTTGCTAAGAATGCTGTGCTGCATTTAAAAGTTCTTATTACAAGAAAACAAAATTGTGACTGTGTGGACGATGGATGTTCACCTGACTACTTTGCAATACATACAGATACCAAGTTATTACATCATCCACCTTAAACTTATGCACTGTTATATGTCAGCTCTCTCAATAATGCTGGGGAGGAGAGAAAGACTATAACAATATTTCTGTGTTGAAAAAAGTAGACCCCCAAGGCAGCTCCCGCCTTGTGCGGCCTTGGGCCAGGCCTGGCAAAGGTCTGAGGATGGACGGGGTGTGGGCCCAGGGTCAGGTGCTCCTGCAGCCCCTGCGAGGGGCAGAGGTGCTATGGGCTGTGGAACCCACTCCCCAGCAGGCCACGGCGCTGCGTCTCTCCGGGGCTCTTCCCGTCCCCCAGAAGGTCGCGCCACGTGTTGGCCGGCCTGAGCAGCTTGCATTTAGGTGGTCCGGGGCAGGGTGGGGAGGTCCAGTGAGCCAATCTGTGGCTTTGGCACTCTCCCACCTTCATCAGGCACTCACGTGTGTGCATATGTGTGAGGTGTGTGTGCTCATGTAAAGCATGTGGGGCCTGGTCGGGATGGAAGGTGTGTTGCTGTTCAGCTGCACCACTCCAGCTTCCCTGCCAAGTGCAACACAGACAGCAAAGCTAGAGTCGTGCCCCAGCAGGACCCAGTCCAGGGCTGTTGCACACACACACACACACACCTTAACACATCCCCATGTATATGCATGTGCACGCACGCATACACACCTGTACACACACCCATTCACACACACCCATATCCACACACATACACATGTGTGCACAAGCTTATATGCAGACACGTCCACACACCTATACACATTAAAAAACACCAAGTCAAGTTTGAATTTCAGATAAACAACCAGTAACTTTTAATGACAGACATTTCATGCCACCCTCCCTTGGGGGCCAGCCTAGCCCCTGTGGCTTTGCCTTTTCCTGAATGGAGAAAGCAGGGCTCAAACCCCGGTGGTCACCCCACCATGTGTTCACAATGAGGTGGTGAAGAGGGAGGACAGCATGTGGAGCCTCAGGCAGGGCAGGGACAGTGTGTGGCCGTGACGGAGCCATGTCCAAGTACCCCCACCAGGCTGAGCCCTTGCCCGCTGGGCCTCTGGCCCTCACGGCAGAAGGGAGCTGCCCTGGACTGCCCCTCCATGGGAGGGTGTGCTGCTGGCCACTGGCTGCAGGCTGTACGTCCTTGTGTGCAGAGGCGGGAGGCCATCCGTGCAGAGCGTCTCAGGTCTCCGTGCCCATGGCTGAGTGACAGCGCACCTCGCGCACCCCGTGCAGAGGGTGCTTGGTTTGTGGCTCAGGACTGCAGCGGAAATGGCCACGTGCTTCTCTCTCACCTGGTCTCTCTTTTTGCTCCGCAGGCTCTAGGAAGCTTTTATTTTCTTCACGAATCCTTAAAGAACATCTACCAGTTTGACTTCAAAGGTAAGACTCCATGCCGTCAGTTGCCCGGAACCCTTCGGGGGTTCCTGCCTCATGACGTCCGCCCCGGCCCATGGGCCTGGCTTCTTCTGGTCCCTTCTGCCCCGTGTCCCTGTGAGGGGCTGGCGTGGTCTGGGTTTGAGTCATTCAGTGGCAGTCACTAACCAGGGACCCTGTATGAAAACCTGGCTTTCTGGCTACACAGAAATTGAGACAGCTGGCCTGCCTCCCCGCAGCCTGTCCACCTGACGCCATCACCACCCCTGCTGCCCCTGTGCTGCCAGGACAAGGCCCAGGCAGGTGACTCAGGCTCTCCTGTCACAGAGCTATGAGGAGAAGGAAGGGTTCAGTGTCTATGTCCCTATCGAGTAGAGAATGAGAACAGGATGAGAGGGTGGCACATCCCAAAACTGTGAGCAAGAGCCCGTGTCTGTGGCCAAGTGCAGACGCTGCCCCATGCTTTCTGGGCCAGCCCACGAGTCTGTGTCGGGAAGATGCGCCCGGAGTCGCCTCTGACGTCACGGTCCTTGTCACGGTGTCTAGGGGCACGTGAGGCCACTCAGCCCAGACCTGACGCATTGCAGTGTCGCCCCATCTGTCAGGCACCTCGGTGCCTCTGTCTCCCGCTCAGTGTCGCATCTTCAGGTTCATGCAGACTCTCCAGAGCCCCGCCTGGGCTGGTGGCGATCACGCCTGTTTCAGCTGTGGCAGCTGCGGGAGCCGCTAGTGTCAGTGCGCTCAGGTCCATCATCTTTGCTCGCTTGGGGGGCAGACCACTTCTGACGGATGGTGGACACAGGTGGTTCCGTCCAGGCTGAGAGCAGGGTTGTCGCCGGTGGGCGCTTGTCACTGGCCCTGTCGCCTGAGGATTCTTTACATGCTTTTAAACACAAGCATCTGACTTTCCCACCAACGAACGTGGCGAGAGACGGGCCACAGCCACTCTTACCGTGGTCTCGATAGACAGGGACACGAGTGCGGCATGCTGCCACGCAGGGGAGCAGCGAGGAGGTCGCTGGGGCCGGCGGCAGAGGGGGGTGTGATGCTGCTGCTCCGCTTGCACCACAGGCTTGAACACGGACCGGTCTGTTGAACTTATCCTTTCTTTACGTAACCGTCGCCTACAATTTTACTACTAAATCAGGTCGGTCGGGAAGGGATTGCTGGCCTGCAGTGTGTGTGAAACTGTATGTTGGAAGGACGTGTGACTACAGCACAGCTTACCTGGGGCCTCCACGTGTCAGTGACGAGACCTGTGATAGTGACGGGCCGTGAACGTGCTTGGAGAACTAAGGCATGTGAGGAGTCTGTCATTCTGAAAACACTCAGTGTCCCAGCATGGCGGGGTGCAGGTGCGGGTGCAGGTGTGGGGTGTGGGTACGGGGCATGGAGTGTATGCACGAGTGCAGGTGCAGTGTGCCAGTGTGGGGTGCAGGGTGTGGGATGCAGGTGTGGGTGCAGTTGTGGGTATAGGGTGCAGGTTCAGGTGCTAGGTGTGAGGTGCAGGTGTAGGGCTCCAGGTGTGGGGTGAGGGTACAGATGCAGGACAGGGGTGTGGGGTAGAGCCAACATCTCAGGCAGGGGACACTGCCTGCCCCCTACTCTGCAGCCCGTGCATTTCAAAAAGTACCTAGGTAGAAATTTCAGGACCTCTAAAAGGTACAGATGAAAAGAGATGAAAGTGACTTTCAGTGTCAGGTTCAACATGTAAAGAGCTTGGAAGCCGTCATCCCTGCCCTCACAGCAAGGACAAGCTAGATAACTCTGCTAAACAGAGCCCCTGGCGAGGTGAGGTCGCAGGGCACACTGCATCGCAGAGATGGGCGCAGGCCTGTGCACAGTGCTCACCGGGCAGAGACCGACACTGCAGCCACCTGGGGCTGCACACGGGAGGTGCTAACACAGGCTGGAGCCAAGTGCAGGAGATGCCTGGGGACCCAGCCTGGGGACCCAGCCTGGGGCCCACACACTTCTGTGGGTTTCTCCAGAAGCCCCGCCACATTCTTAGGGTGGAGATCAGAGAAAAACTCCCCTGAGACTCTGGCAGGGGAGGGGAGCTGCTGCTTTGAAATGTGGGGAGGAGAGGGTGCTGAGAAGCACACGTGGGGACACACACTTACTTTGAGACTGAGCCCTACTTATGGGACACAGAGCAGCCCCCTCCCCCCCCCCCGAAACCACAGTGCTGCAGCACCTGGCTGGGGCTCAGGGTGGCGGATTCTGCCGGCCCAGACTCTGTGTAGACCGAGAGTCCCAGGAGCCCTATGACGGGCCAAGGAGACAGGAGCAGGGCTCTCGAGGATGCTTCAGCCTCTGACCGTGCAGGAAACACGGCCCAGCTCTGCATTAGATCGACGTGAAACCTCACCTGGAAGGCCTGTCTGCCTCAGTTTCTCCTACCCAGTTGTTTACATGCTGCTTTCAGCAAAAACTACAAGGCATCCAAAAATGTAGAAATACACCCCAAAGAGAAAACGTATGCGTAGACTCAGATACCACAAAGATTTGGAGCTTTCAGAATGGGAATTAAAAATGACTGATTAATTTGCTGAGGTATCTAATGGAAAAGTAGAGCCCTGGCTGGTGTAGCTCAGTGGATTGAGCACGGGCTGGGAACCAGAGGGTCCCGGTTCGATTCCCAGTCAGGGCACATGCCTGGGTTGCGGACCAGGTCCCCATGAGGGTCATGTGAGAGGCAACCATACATTGCTGTTTCTCTCCCTCTCTCCCTCCCTTCCCCTCTCTCTAAAAATAAAATTAAAAAAAAAAAAAGAAAAGTAGACATGCAAGAACAGACGGTAACACAAGAGGAAAGATGGAAATGCTAAGAAAGAGTAAAAAGGGAAGGCTGACGTCAGAAACATGGGGACAGAAATGAAGAGGGCCTTCGGTGGGCTTAGCATTCTGGACACTGCTGAAGAACGATCCAGTGACCTGGAAGGTACGTCATTAAGAACTTTCCAAACAGAAAAGACAAAGAGGAAAAAAAAAGAACAAATGTCTAAGCACCGTGGGACAGCTGCAAACGGTGTAGTGTGTGCAAACGGAGATACCGACAGGAAGAGTGTAAGACAGGAAAGGACAGAAGAAATACTTGAATGGTGAAGAATTTTCCAAACGTAATAATGGACACGAAGCCACAGATCCTGAAAGCTCAGAAAGCTTCAAGTGGGATAAATACCAGGAAATCTATACCTAAGCACATCCCATCCAAACCACTGCAGGCCAAAGACAACGAGGGAGGGGTGGGCTGGAACACCTGGCTCGAAGGAACAAAGGTAAGGATGACATTCGACTTCTCTTCAAAAGCTATGCAAGCAAGGAGAGTGGTGTGAAATATTTAAATTGTTGCGGGGGGAAAGCAACCTAGAATTCTAAATAAAACAAGCAAAATTGTCCTTCAAAGGTCAGGGAGAAATAAAGACTTTCTCAGACAAACCAAAGTTGAGGGCATCTGTTTCCAGTCGTCCTGCCCTGTGAGACATGTGCAACGGGGCGGCTGGGGAGAAACTGCCCCGAGAGCGTCAGAGTGGGGACAAGTAGAGGTGGAACGCAGTGCACTATTCTTTATTCTTCGTTGACCTGACAGGTGACCTGTGTTCAGAGCATTAGTAGCAAGGATATATTGAGGACAGTGGCTGATGGGTGAGTGAAATGAATGACACGGATGTTCCAAAGTCGGGAGAGAGGAATTGGAGTGACTTGTTGCAAAGAACATGCACTATTTGTGAAGATGTATAGTGTTGTTTGAAAATGGACTTGGATTAGTTGTAAATGTGTATTGCAAACTCTTTGGCAACTGCTGAAATGTTTTTGATGAAGTATAACTGATACGTTAAAAGAAGAGAGAAAATAGAATCATGTAAAATGCTCAATTCAACCAGAGAAGGCAGAAAAAGAATGGAAGACAAGAAACAAAGAACAAAGGCAATAAATAGAAAAGTTACAAACGTGGAAGGTATGACTCCAACTATAGCAACAATTACTTTAAATGTAAATGGTCTAAGTCACTCATTAAAAGACACACTGTCAGTGGTTAAAGAAGACCCAAGACCCAACTGTGTACCGCCTGCTGGAGACCCACTCTGATGTGCAGATACAGGAAGACGACGAGGGAAGGGAGCGTGCAGGAAGTGCCCAGCCCACACCGACGGAAAGGAGGCAGGGCTGGCTCTGTGGACCTCAGACAGAGCAGTCTTAGAGCGAGGAGAGCCACCCAGGATAGAGAGGGGCGTCCACAGTGGTCAGGGGTCGGTTCTCAGAGAGCGCATGACAACCCTTCACACATGTGCACCTGACAACAGAGCATCAACAACGCACACGAGGCAGAAATGGGTAGAACTGCAGTAAGAAGTAGATGGAGGCGCTGTTGCAGCTGCATACTTGCACACCCTGCCGCAGGAATGGGGGGCCCAGCGGGCATACCGCCAGTGAGGACAGAGCTGAACCCAGCTGCACCACCAGCCACCTGGTCTAATTGACATTTCTAGGGATAGTCCATTCAACAACAGCAGAACATGTTCTCCTCAAGTCACATGGAATAGTCATCAAGACAGACCATATGCTGGTAAACAAACCTCACCGAACTTGAAAGGACAGAAACCATACAAAGTGTACTTTTAGACCACAGTGGAATTGTGCGGGAAATCAGTGATAGAAAGAGAAACAGAAAACCCTCAGATACTTGGGATATTAAATGACTCACTTCCAAATAACACATAGGTCAGAGGAGAAGTCTCGAGAGAAATTTGAAAAATGTTTCGAACTAAATGAAAATACAACTTACCACAAATCTTAGTGTGTAGTGAAAGCAGCGCATTTGTAGCAGCAAATGCATGTATTAGAAAAAAGTAGATACATAGTCAATAATCTAAACTTCTGCCTTAGGAAACAAGAAGAGAGCAAATTAGGCGTAAGAAAAAAAAATGATAAAAATTGGAGTGTAAATCAATGAAATTGAAAACAGGAGCTCAATAAAGAAAATTAACAAAACCAGAAGTTGGTTCTTTGAAAAGATCAATAAAATTGACAACCTCTAGCCAGGCTGACCAAGGGAAACCAGAAGACAAATTGCTAACATTAGAAATGAGAAGGAGCCATCACTACGGACCCTGTGGACATTAAAGGGTAATAAAGGCATTTTACGAACATGTCTGTGCTTATAAATTCGATAGCTCGGTTGGACCAATTTCTTTAAAGAAACAGCCTACCAAAGCTCACTCAAAGAGGACTAGATCATCTGAATAGACCTTTATGTATTAAAGAAATGGAATCAATAAGTAATAATCCTCTAAAAAAGAAAACATTAGGCCCAGATGACTTCACTGGTGAATTCAACCAAACATTTAAGGAAGAAATTATACCCGTTCTCTATAATCTCTTCCAGATAATAAAAGCAGAGGAAATACTTCCAAACTAATTTTATGAGACCACATTACTCTTAATACCAAAACCAGACAATGACATTACAAAAAAAGGAAAACTACAGGCGAATATCTGTCATGAAGATAAAATCTAGACATTCTAAAGATGAATTAGCAACTAGAATTCAACTGTGTATAAGAGGAATTGTACAGTATGACCAATTGAGATTTGTTCCTGGTATGCAAGGCTGGTTTGACATTCAGAAACAAATTAATGTAATCTATCACATCAACAGGCTAACAAATAAAAGCCACATGGTCATATTAATAGATGCAGCAAAGCATTTGACAAAATTCAACACCCATGTGTAATAAAAACTCTCTGCAGACAAAGAATAGAGAACTTCCTCAACTTGATAAAGAAAGCTACAGAGACCTACAGCTGACATAAGACTTAACAGTGAGGAACCAGATGCTTTCCCCTGAAGATCAGCAACCAGGCAGGGAGGACCCCTCTTCCCAGATGTCTTCAGCACTGCACAGGAGTCCCGGCTAATGCAGTAAGACAGGAAAGTGAAATAAAAGGCTTATAATTGGGGGAGGGAGCAAAAAGATTGTCTTAGTCTGAGATGCCATGGTTTTCTCTGCAGAAATCCCACGGAGCCAGCAACAGAACTGGCAGTAATAAGCAGGTTGCAGGCATGAGGTTAGACGCGGTGGTCAGCTGCGTTCCAGAGCACCCTCGGTGAGCAAGGGGGATTGGAGATTAGAAACGCAATGCCGTCTCCGTAGCACACACAGAAAAGAAGGATCTAGGAATAAATGTAGCAAAAATGTGTGCAAGAGCTGCATGAAGAGAACGGCAAAACTGATGGGTGAGATCAAAGATCTGACTCAATGGAGACACGTTCCATGTTCACGGACAGGAAGACTCAGCATGGTCAAGAGGTCAGTTCTTCCCGACTTGATCAGAACAAACCTAAATCTGATGTGGAGGCAAAGAACAGCCAACACAGTGATAAAGGAGAAGGCACTGCCTGGCTTCCAGACTGACTGTGAGGCCACAGTCATCAAGTCTGTGTGGTGTTGGTGCAGGCAGAGACGACAGGTCGGTGGAGCAGAGCAGAGAGCCCAGAAGTAGACACCCGTAGATGCAGTCCCCTGTGACCTCTGACCTGGGAGCAGAGACAAGTGGTCCCGGGACAGCGGGACGGCCCCGTGCAGAAAAACGGATCTGGACTCAGACCTTACACCTTGCACAAGTTAACTCAAAATGGATCGTGGACCTAAATGTAAAACAAAACTGTGAGACTCCTACGAGGTGACAGGAGAAAACGTAGGTGACCTGGGTCTGCGGACAAGCTTTTAGACACAGCAGCAAAAGCACGATGCAGGGAAGGAAACAGCAGTAAGCGGGCTCCACCTGAATGGAGAACTCCTGCTGCGCAGCAGACACTGAAGAAAATGCAAAGACAAGCCACGGACTGGGAGACAATGTCTGCAAAAGACACAGCTGGTGACAGACTGTTATTCAAAATAAACAACACGCTCCTAAACCTCCCTAAGAAAACAACCTAATAATGAGCCCAGAATTTAACAGGCTTCTCACCCAAGAAGACACGCAGGTGACAAAGGAACACGTGAAGAATGCTGAACGTCGCATGTTGTCCGGGATGTAAATTGAAGCCATGCAAAGCCGGACACACCTGCTAGAATGGCCGAACCCTGGGACGCTGACCACGCCACATGTGGGTGAGCGTGTGGGACGGTGGGAACACATTCACGCTGAGGGCAGGGTGGCAAGTTCTTACAAAACTGAACACGTTCATACCAGGGGGCCCAGTAGTCACATCCCTTAGTATTCTCCAAATGAGTTGACAACTTACGTCCACACAAAGGCCTGTGCAGAAATATCTGTAGCATTGTTATTTATTATTAGCAAAAACTGAAAGCACCTAGAATATCTCCCCCACAGTGAACGGGCGCATAACCAGCAGCCCTCCGTTTGGTGCGGTGCTGCTCAGCAATGAAATGAGGTAAGCTGTGGAGTCACAAAAAGACACGGAGGAAGCTCAGTGTGTACATTTGACCCTTGACCAACATGGGTTTGAACTGCACGGCTCCACTGTGTGGATTCTCTCAGGGAAGACCTGGACTCTTGGATCTGCTTGGGAGTTGGTGGGTGCAGAGGGCCGACTGCAGGCATTGATCTGCACTGTTTTACATGAGGGACTTGAGCATCTCGGTATCCATGGGGTCAGCGGGGAGGGTGGCTGGAGCCAATCCCCCATGGATACCGAGGACAACTTATTGACCGCATGTGGGTCGGCATCCTTAATCCCCATGGTATTCGAGGGTCAGCTGCATCACGGAGTGAAAGAAGCCAACTGGAAAAGGCTACGTCCAGCAAGTCACCAACTTCACGACATTCCGGAAAGATTGAATGAGCAGCAGTGAAAGGATGGAGCCACAGGAGCTGGAGGGGGAAGGGTGGTGGGGAGCACAGGGGCTTCTTCCGGCAGCAGAGTCGCTCTGTGTGCCGTGACGGTGGTGGGCGCAGGGCACCGTGCACGTGTAAAGCCCGGGTAGAACATGTGACAGCCAGCACCCCCCATGTCAAGCGTGGACCTGAGAGAGGGATGGGGGTCCCCCACGAGTGCAAGATGTTAGTAACGGAAGTGGTGGGGGACAGGGGTGCGGACGCTCTACTTCTGCTCATTCTTTAGTAATCATAGCACTCTGAAACTAAAGTATGTTTTCAAACAAAGAATGAAGGCCTCCTTTCCCACCTCACACCTCCCGATCCTTCTCTTTCCTCAAAGCTAATGAGCTTTCAGCTCAAGCACCAGTGCCCCATGCAGCACCCGCCACCCCCTCCCCGCCCCCGCCACCGACTGCGTTGACATGAAACACCGCAGACCGCCGCACACTCCACTGCCTGGGAACAGTGCTTGGCGGGCTGTCTGCACGGCACATGCCTGGCACACGGGGCCGTGGGTATCTGTGCGGTGGGCGTCTGCCCGGCAGTCCGTTACAGAGCCACGTGTCCCTCTGCAGCATGAGCTGGTAGCCACTGTGACCACTTGGTCTCTGTCAGAAGGAGCCCTGTGCCCGAATGGGCTCTCAGAAGGAGTGCCCCCTCATCCTCAGATGCAGGCGACCCACGCCCCGGGTCTGAGCTGCAGGGCCCTCCCAGAGAGAGCAGGGTGTTGATAGGCCCTCCCCAGGAGTGAGGGGTGATCCCGCACGTGTTCCTGGTGCTGGGGGAGCTGTGCCACCGGGAGATCCACAGTCACCCTCTCAACCAGGACACTGTGCAGGTGACCATCTGGGAGGAGCAGGGACACCCCTCACCTGCACATTTGCCTGGTGGACCTGGGCAACCCTCAGCTCTCCAGACAGGTCGTGGCTCCGCCCTGCCCAGGCCGGCCTCCCCTTTCCATTCTTGCTGCTGTTTCCGTTTCCCGGCAGCCCCCGGCCCTGCACTGGCAGTTGCCACCTCCTTCCCTGCCATCCCGGCCGCTCCAGCAGCCCCACACTCAGGCCTCTCCCCGCGGCCACACACATGAACTCTGTGTGCCCTGCGCCATAGGTGAGGCTGTCCCCAGCCCCGTGCCCCAGGGGTCCAGACCACGTCCTGCATCTGTGTCCTGTGTCCTTGTCCTTGTCCATCCCTGTCCTATGTGTGGGTCCACTCTGTGTCCCATCTCCATGTCCTATCTCCATGTCACGTGTCTGGGTCCCTGTCCTTTGTGTCCACAGAGGGCAAAGCCATGGAAAGGGACTGGGGGAGGCACAGTGGGGGGCCTGGAGTGCGTGGGAACCACACGTCGCTGAGGGGGATGCCAGCCCTCCCCAGGCCATCTGCCCCCAACCCGTGTCCGGTTACCTGGGCAGGTCTCCCTTCGACCTCCGCAGCATGATGCCGCTGTGTAAGGCTGGTATTTGATAAGTGCTGTCTGCGTGCTGAGATGGATGGTGGTTCCCGGAAGTGCTCCTGTGATTAAACGCACTTCTGCGCCATTGCCTGTGCAAATGGGTGTTATGGATGGGTCACTTGTTTGCTGTGCCACCTGCCCCTGCACCAGCCTCCTGGCTAACCGGTTCATCTCCCCTGATAGATGTTCAGAGGGGATGGTGATGAGCTGGGGGGCCTCTGGGGACCAGTTTTAAAACCAGACACACTGAGGTCACACCTGTGGCTTGGGAAATGGATCAGAGAGCACTGACGCAGTGGACACAGCCCTGTGCTTGGGGAGCAGCCCCCTCTGACCCGCCTGCGCTGCCCATGTCCCTTGAGCCACTGAGCATCTGTCTCATGCAGGTGACACCCGGCCCCACTCAGCCCTGCAAGTCCCCTCCCCTAGTGCTGTGCTTTTGCCTGGGGCTCTCTCTCCCCCGAATGCTGCCCAAGACACTGCATCCTGTCTCCTTCCTGCTGACCGCCCAGTCAGCGGGCCCATGGGCGGATGGTGCACCAGGAATGGCAAGTGCGAGCTGCTCTTGGGGCACAGAGCATGACCCTCAAGAACTGGGACAACACCACTCATCCTTGGTGGGTCTCCAAGAATATCCTCATAGTCCAGGGACAGCACCTTGTGCCAGGCATTCCTGGCCCAAGAGCAGGGGAACATGTGACACGGGCTGGCAGCCAGGGGGTCTCCCTGCAGCGGTCAGAGCAGCCCCTGTGCAGCCAGGGTCCCAACACCGCGTTCTGTGGGGACGCCGGCAGCCCTGCGCTGACCCAGGCCCCCGAGCGCATGAGGGACAGAATCATACATTTCCTCCCCAGACCCACCACGGCTGGGAGAGACTGTCCCTGAAAAGAAACCACCGCAGACAGGGCTGTGAGAGCATCAGGCCGAGCCCTCTCTGCAGGGGGTTGGCCCAGGGTGTGGGAGGCAGGGGAGACCCAGCAGGGCATCTCATCCAGGGAAGCAAGGAGGTGCTGGGCAGGCAGCCAGGAGCTCGGACCACAGTGCTCCCTCCTCCCCGTCTCACATAAAAACCCCTTGTCCTTGGACATGAGTGATACCAGCTGGATGCAGGGAGGAAATCGATGTTATTAAATAAATTTGTATTAAGGTGTGAGTGAACGGTAATTCCACGGCCCCGTTAAACATATTCACGGTTTTAACGGAGGATGCCAATTAGCCCCTGTAAATCTGCAGGCTGGGAGCTGTTAGCGGATAATGAAGTGGAGTGTCAGATTCCGGGTGGTGGACCGCGATTTACGAGCCATGAGCATCGCCGGGAGCAGCCGGCCTACCCGGTCGACACCCCTCGTCAGGTCCCCCGGGGGCTACCTTGCTCCTCACAGGGCCACAGGGGCACGGGTGGGACACGGGACCCTGTGGCGTGGGCCTGGTTGGATGGGCACAGTGCCTGCCTATTCACACAGTTCTTCTGCTCTTTTCCAGCTAAGAAGTACAAAAAAGTCACTGGCAAAGAGATCTACTCGGACACACTGGAGAGCACGCCCATGCTGGAGAAGGAGAAGTTCCCCCAGGACTACTTCCCCGAGGTGCGTCCCGGGGCACTGGAGACCATCCCCCAGAGTGTTTCCTTCCCAGGTGGTCACATTGGGAGGGAACTTCAGGGCGTGCGGTGCTCGCGTTCGCGGGACGGCTCCCATCTGCTACCCCGCGCTCCGCTGCTCTCTGGGCTCCTCCGGGTTGTCTCAGCCGAGAGGGCGCCCAGCGTTTGTGGTTGGAGCAGCTGGCACGTTTTCTAATTGCTATTTCCTGGCAAAGGAACTATCCCCCAAAATGCAGGCAAATAATGATCAGTTCACTTGGGGCCTGGAGTGTGAGAAGGTCAGTCTGGCCAGTGACCTGCCCAGCACAGCGACACATGGGGCGTGTTCTTGTCCCCAGAGCGCTAGGCATGGCCAGCGAGAGGCGCAGCCAAGAGGAGCCTGGCGCCGTCCACAGGCCCCAGGCAGCAGCGGTGGCAGCTGCGCACAGATCAGACACAGTCAGGAGGCGTTTCCCAGGCCTGGTGCACTTCATGCAGGCTTGTCACTTCCATGCAGCCACTACACCGCACACACGGTTTCGGGTTGCGTGGGCGTCAGCAACCTCAGAACCAGCACTTTCCGTGTCACCTCATTCCATTAGTCATGCGTGGGTCCAGGGTTGGTCATCCTGTCCTCTACCGTCTGTTCAATTGCGGCTGGGTGTGGTTCTGTGACGGAAGCCCTTGGGGCTGAGATGGAAGACCTGCGTCTCCGCCCCCTGTGACAGAGGGGGGCTTCTTAGCCCCTTCTGTGTGAGGACTGCCTGCCGATCGCTCAGCAGATGCCCCGCCTGCGCTGGGAACAGACCTTCAACAAGGCCACAGCTTTATTAACTTGCTTTATGACCCGAGCCTGGAGGGACAGGTTGTGGCCGCCCCTGTGAAGGACAGGCCCTCTTTTCATACCAAGACATGGCTTCCTCTTCACTGTCCTGAGCCAAGGGCGCTGTGTCCTGACCCTTCTTGGATGATGCCCTAACAACCCCTGGCTGAGAAGCCCCCAGGGCCCCTCTTTCTTGGTCCTCTACCACTGGTCACTTGAGGCTGGTTTGGGCACCCGGGTCATGTTAGCTCTTCATTCTCATCCTGGGGTCCATCCCTAGCCTAGAGGGGTGCTCACAACCTACCCCTACCCCTGCCCCAGGGGCAGCTGAGGTTCCCCAGAGGCAGCAGCAATGGGCCACGGGCACCTGGGAGGGAAGGCAGGGCCGATTGTGGTGGCCGGGAGGCTGGCCATGCCTGGGTCCCTGCAGCAGGGCTGGGCAGAGCGGTCCCGTGGCGGCAGTAGGCAGTGCTGGACATGGCCCGCATCGGGAGGCCTTGAGGCCACCCTACCCCAAGCAGTTCGGTGTCTTTGCAGCTCTTTTCTCTCATTACCACTTTAGAGTGTCGAACTGTTGCAAGTGCTGAGGAAAGATAGGGAGCGACGCACAGGGGACCTGCCTCCAGACCACAAGGCGTTTGGGCTCGGCTCCGTCAGCTGCCCTTCGAGACCAGCCCTCCCTCCGTCCCACGTGTGGGCGCCCAGAATGAGCCCCGGGCGCTTGTTCCCGCATGGTGGGTGCTTCTCCGGGCAGCTCCCTGCGCAGCAGAAGGGCACTGTCTGCCTCCCCCCTGCCCTGGGAGGGACTGAAGGGAACTCTCACTGAGAGCACCGGTACTTCCCAGATTCTGTTGGTGACATGGTGTTTCCAGGTGCTCAGCCTTCCTAGGCTCCAGGCATCTCCCGGGTGCAAGGCGGCCTGTCCCGGTCAGGCACCTGTGCTCCACGTCAGGGGACCAGTGTCCGGAGGCGCGCACTGTGGCTGCAGCTGGCCACCCGCTCTCCCTCTTCTGCATCTTCAGGCCAGGCGTTCAGCTTTATTTGAACACATTTTGGGGGAGGGAATTAGTTTAAGACAGATTTCCCTTTCTTTTATTACCATCACTTAAGGGTAATTTCAATGTAATTACCATGGCGGAGGCAATTCCAAATAATTACAGCCCTGCATCTAAAACTAACAGAGCTCCCTGCTGATTTATGGCGGCGCTGGCTCGCATGGTTTGCGGACGCTGCCCTAAGCAGCACTCCAGACACCGCGAGGCCGTCATTGAAGAGCAGGTCTGTGCAGTTGATCAGGCCACGGCGTCTGTCCTCTGCCCGTGGTGAGAAATTGGTTGTTGCCATAGATCACAGTGCTGCTCCGGGCTCTTATGAAAGATGAATTAATTTCACTAATGCTCCAGAGCGGGCCCTTCACGGGGAAGGCTGTGTGGTGATAACCTTCCCGCAGCCTCCCTTTCTCGGGGTGATTTATGCCGTCTTTTAGTAGATGAAACCGCTGGTGTTCCCATCCATCTGCTGCCTAAAGGAATCCTATTAACAGGGGGTCCTAGCAGAGACTTAATATCGTGAGGTAGGCGATGCGGCCACCCCCACTCCCCGCCCAGGCATGACGTGGCTTTCACTGCGTGCTGACAGCCTCTCTGAGAGCCAGGTGGCCACCCCAGCCACTGCTGTCCATGTCCACCACTGCCCAGAGCCCTCGGTGGAATTTCAGGTGGCCGATGGCCAGAAAGCTCAACACAGAGACTGGAAGGGAGCCCCCACCTGCCCATGTGCGCTCCACCCCGAGTGGCGAGCTCTGCACCTCAAGCACCTACAGGTCCCGCTGTGGGCTGTGGGCCGAGGGCACCCTGTCCTTGAGCTGGGGATGAGAAAGAGGGAGCTGGGCAGGTGGCGAAGGAGAGGGCAGGGGGAGCAGGAAGGAGCCACAGGAGTCCTGAAAGTCTTTGTTCCTGGGGCTGAGGAGTAAAGGAGCCCTCCAGAACCCTCTGGGGGCTGATGTGCTAAAGGAAGGGGTCGTGCTGGTGAGCAGGGGCTTCAGGACCAGCTCTCCTTCCCAGAAGTAATGGAGCCTGGAGGTTATGTCCTTGAGGTGTCCCCACATTCCACAGTTATGTCCAGAGTCTGAGGAGGAGGGAGAGGGGATGTGGGGGCGAGGGCAGGAATGAGGAGGAGCAGCCCGCTGGGGCCCCCAGGTGTGGGGCCTTTCTTGGGGGGTTGGGAGCATGCATTTGGGAGGAGCCTTACAGGGTCCCTGGGGAGGGGCATCCTCTGCTGTCTGGGGCCTGCCTCCCACACTGGGACAGGGGAAGTGCCTGGACTAGGAAGAAGATGCTGACTATCCAGGAGGGGCCAGTCGATAGCAGGGGTGCGTCAAAGCCCTTCTCCCTACTGAGCAGGGGGCCGTTCTGTTCTGGACACATGTCCCTGCCTCCTGTGACACAAGAAGATGTGGGCTCACCAGATGAGGGTGGGTCTGTCCCCATCCATGTCCAATCTGAGAGCGCCAGACACCTGAGTCCCCGAATCTGGCTCCTCCCACCCCCTTGCGTGGTTCTTAACCTCCACGCCTGTTTTCTGGTCGGTAAAATGGGCACTGGTGGTGACCCACCTGTGGCTGATGGGAGGCTTGAATACACTCACGAGCATCGGGGGCACCACCTCTCGACCCCTGGGCGTGGCCTCGTCAAGCACATGGGTCGGGGCAGGGCTCACAGGCCTCGTGGACACTGCATCAGCTGGCCAGGGTACTGTGCGGCTGGCCCGGAGCTCCTGCAGGGAACCAGAGGGAGCAGGACGTCGCATCCAGCTTGCACACATTTGCCAACGTGGAGTTAGTGGGCGAGGCCTTGGCAAGGCCTCCCTGTGTCTCCTGGGGCTTTGCAGGGGGTGCTGGGCAGGCACCCCACCCCCCCAACTGCTCAGGTTGGGAATCGACCCTGCTCGGTGTTACTATTTAAGTTAATACCGATTAAGATAGAGTGGCAGCATTTCCAGTGCTCGGTGGCCCTGGGGGCCAGTGGCTTCTGCCCAGTGGGTCTCTGACCCATGGCTGTGGAAGACAGCGAGGGTCCCACCCCATGGGTCCCACTCTGGTCCTCTCAGGTCAGGACCCAACAAGGGAGGACTGTGAGTAGCTGGTGGCCGTTGTCGCAGCTCCTCCAACCAAGGCCCCAGGGGAGGTGGGGACAAGGAAGCAGGGGTCAGCGCTGAAGCTCTGTGGCTTGCTGCCCGCCCGTGTGGACCAGCTCTCCTGAGGCAGGTCCAGGCCCCCGCGCCCGAGGTGCCATGTGTGGACAGCTTTCTCGGGGGCCTTCATGTCGGCCGAGCACCCACTGCCCGGGGCATCTCTGTGCGATGCGGCTCAGGCACTCAGCCAGGGTGCCCTCCTTGGAGCCCAGGCCAACCAGCCACGGCTTCCTTGTCGCTTCTCTCCCATCTGGGGCAGGGGCTGCAGCGACGGTGGGGGCCGTACATGTTTGTGCCGGTCCCTGTGCTGCGCTGTGGGTGGGGGCGTGGCCTCCCAGGTGGTGGTCTTACCCTCTGAGCTGGAAGACTGGGTGTCCTCTGAGGAGAAGCCTCCGCTCTCGCGTGGGAGGCAGAGGCTCCTCCTCCCCTGCTCACCTGCGTGGCCTGTTTATTTTTCAGTGCAAGTGGTCGCGAAAGGGCTTCGTCCGGACGAGGTGGTGCGTCTCGGACTGGTAGGTGTCTCTGCTGACTGCGCGCCCCTGCCGCACGAGGTTCCAGGCGCCCCACTGCTGTGCTGTGCACCAGTCCTATGTGTCACCGCCCCACCCGTGGCTGCCCCGCTGAAGCCCCTGCCCTGTGGCCCTTTGTGCCGCCAGTGACTCCGTGGGGTACAGACGCTTGCCTCCCTGTCCCCAAGTCCCTTGAAGGCCCTGCTGCCTCCCATGGACGTGTCATTCGTGTGCGGCCCTGACCACAGCCTGGGCTCCTCCTGGCAGCCCTGCGCTCTGTGGCCCCACCGTGCCACAAGCTGCTGCGGGAAGGCGATCTAGCACCATGTCCTTTGGGGCTTGGGGCACGGCGGCAGTAGACCCTCACCCTTCCTGCGGGTGGTAGCTCTCGGTGGTGGGGGAGGAAACCTCAGAGCCCCACCCTGCGCTCCTGCCTGCCTGCCCGCGAAAGCCAGAGCCGCTCACGGCGCTGGGCCCGAGGGCCGTGGTCTGCACCGAGCGCTTGGAGGGTGCGTGTCCCTGTAAATGCTGCTGACGGGCCCGTGCAGGCCGAGCAGGCCGAGGGCACGCGCCCCACTGGTGTGGGGGACACAGGACAAGGCACAGCCAGGGTTGACAGCTGGCTCCGCAGCCAGCGCGCCCACCTGAACCGGGAGTGCCCATCAGGCTGCCAGAGTCGGCCAGTGACCCCCGCTGGCGGAAGCCGGGTGGAGCAGAGGGCCCTCAGCCCCCAGCTGTTTGCACATGGGCCCCTCCCTGGGGCTGCTCAGGTCGGGGGTCCCTGGAGCAGGGGGCCCAGAGAGGAAGGGAACCTCGGACAGAACTGCCATCCCTGTGACCTCGTCCGGAGAGGGCAGGCCAGCACTGCACCCTTTGTTGCAGGTCACACAGGCCACGGGTTGGGGAGGGATGGGCAGGTGGGAGCCAGGAGCCTCGGAGAAGCCCTGCTGTGTCTCCATGGTCAGTCCCGTCTTGCTGGGTTTGGGGTCTGGTGGCTTCAGCTTTGCAGGTGACTGTGGGGGGGACACGGCAGGGCTGGGGGGTGCCTGCACCCTCACCTCAACACAGGGCTTCCCCTGGGCTGCGGCTGAGGAGCTTCTCGTTGGAAGTAAAATGAATCACTTAGTGACCCCCAGTCACAGGACCTCAGCAGTGAGCACTGCAGGCAGCTGCTGGCTGAGGGAGCCGAGGCCCTTCCCTCCCCTTCCAGCTCTTCTTCCCTCCCCTTCCTCTCCTCACCCCCTTCACATCCTCCTCCCCCCTGACTCTTCAGGGCTCACTGGCAGCTTGAGAAAAGCGTCCTTCATCTGCACTCGCACAGTGGTTTGAAGAGGGCACTTCAGGCCTCTCCTGCTCTCTGGGTGGGCACGTCCTGCTCTGGGAGCAGCTGAGGAGGACAGGAACGTGGGGCACGGGTGGCTCTGCCCCACAGCCACCTCTGGGGCCCCAGCCAGGCCTGGCCCCACACCCCCCAGGAACTCGGGCAGGGCAGCGTCGGAGGGGCCGCACCCAGGGACCCGAAGCTCTGGCCCTTTGTCACTGAGTCTCCTTTCTCTGTCTCTGCAGCACCTTTGACTTGGTGAACATCCACCTTTTCCATGACGCTTCCAACCTGGTTGCGTGGGAAACGAGCCCCTCTGTGTACGCAGGCATCCGGCACAAGGCCCTGGGCTACGTGCTCGACAGGTAGGTGCGCCCCCCGGGGGGATACGGCTGGCTCTTTTAAGTCACACCTTTTCCCTTCTGTTTCCCGAAAGCGTGGAACCTGTTAATATTGACCTGATGACACCAAACACAGGTCCCGGCCCACCCCCAGGCTCAAGTGGTCCTTCCCAGATGGACTTAGGGTGGGTGGCCTCATGCTTTCTCCTCAGTTTTGTGCGGGAGATAAGAAAACAGAGCCAGAGCTGTGGCAGGAGCAGACATCAGCTGGGGCATCTTGCAATCTTGACATTGGTGGCTCGGCCATGAGTGGTGCCTTCCCGTGGCTCCGGCCTGTGCACTGCTGCTAGAGCGGCCGGGCTCGGGTCTGGGTCCCTCAAGTGTCCCCAGCTATGCAAAGTGAGACCAGCGAGGCCCAGCCTGCCGAGCACCATCTTTCTCCCAGCTCTGCCCCTCACAGTCCAGCTGCCAGGCCCTGCTGCTCGGGTCCTGGGTCCCGGGCCTGGGGTCATGCACCTCTGGCGAGGGGTAGGGAGCAGCCTTGGGGTCTTCAAAGCAGAGGAACCACTCCTACTCCTGCCCAGGCTCCCAGCAGCCTCTCCCCACTCCACTCTCACAGCTGGCTTTTCGGGGCCCTCTTACCCTGAACCCTGTGGGGTCCTCAGACTGTGGTGGTCCATAACATTTCGCAGAGTCAGAGCTGAAAGGCTGTCCCTGGAAAGAAAGGTGGCACCTCAAACTTGATGGACAAGTGGGTTTGGTCTGTGGACCAGGACTCTGGATTTGAAGACAGGACTCTTGCTGGAGTTTTCTAGACGCCAAGTCCCAGGGCTGCTCGCTGCTGCAGAGCCCTCCCCACCGGCATCCTGCGACCTAGGCAACAGTCAGCCCTCCCTGTGGGGCTTGGGAAGGCTGTCCCCACAGCACAGCAGTCTCCCCGTTCCTACCTGGTGAGCTCAGACTTCCCCAGGACCCAGTCCGTCCCCCACTCCAGCATGGGGACACCAGCCTCCACCCATGTGCTGAGGCCTGAGGCTGCCCTGCTCCTTGGCCCGTGTCACAGCCAGCCCCTCTCTGGCACTGTGTCTGGGACCCTCCTGCCTGGCCCAGCCTCCCCCGTGGTGCACCGGCGCCTCCCTGCAGGCTCCTTCCTTCTGGGTCCCTCTCAGCAGGAGGCGCCCTCCACAAGGCCGGAGGATGGGGTCTGTCCCCCGTGCTCCCATTAGCGGGGTGTGTGGCTGTGGTGCTGCTTCACCCGGGGAGCCCTGAGTCCAGCACCCAGGTCCCTGCTGCCACCTGCCAGGACCACCCAAGGCGACAGGCGTGCGGGATGCAGGGTCTGAGTGTCCTGCCCACCCAGGGCCTGACCCTTCGCCCCTAACGCAGCCTCCTGAGAGTGGGCTGGGCTGGGCTGGGCTGGGCTCAGAGGTGTTGACCCGAGGTGATGGAGGGTCAGAGTGGCCCTGAGCCCAAGCCTGAGTTCTCTACCTGCCTGGACAGATGGGGCCCCGGCCACAAGAAGCCATCCCGCTGCTTGGTCCCAGTGTGCTGACCCATGACCACCTGTGATGGGGGCTCCCATGTCCCTGTGCAGGGCATCTCGTCCTCTGTTGCCTGTTCTCACCCAGCAGGCTCTGGGGTCTCCAGCAGGCAGGCCCCAGTGTCACCGCATCTATGCTGAGGTCCTAGGAACTCGAAAACACAAGCGCTGCCCTGAGCAGCCTTGCTCTGTGGGCAGCGACCTGACAGTGCTGCTGTGGAGTCTGGTGTCTCCATCAGAAGGTGGCAGAGCTGACAGGTGTGCACTGACATCGGCTCAGGGAGGCGGCCCTTCCTGGGGCAGGCGTCCATGAATCAGCTGGGGCTGGCCTCCCCGGGAGCTGCCAGGCTGGGGCGCTGTGGGCAGAGCCACCGTCTCTGGGCTGGCCAGCCCGTGGCCAGGACAAGGACCTGGTTAGGGCATGGCTGTGTACGGTCTTCCGGAAGGCTGCAGCCCTGAGCAGGCTGGTCTGGGGCCGTGGTCAGGCTGTCAGTGTTAGTGGGTGTGGTATTAGAGTGTGTCGATGCCCCAGACTACTGCTCCTCTGCAGCCTGGGGCCTGCAGCCTGTGGGTTCCGGCCCTTTCCCGTGGCTCTGCATTCCCACGCACCGCCCCTGTAGGGGCTCGGCCAGCCGCAGATCCGGCTGCGCGCAGCACAAAGAGCGGCTCTGTGGGAGTGTGAATACCGGGCCGCCCTTTCATCGGGGCCGCTAACCTTTTGGCAGCCACCAGCAGGCTGCATTCTGTTCTGCCGAGTGGAGGACAATGCCTGGCCAGCCCTTTGAATGGACGCTGCCACCAACAGTGCCCCAGGCACTCTGGGAACCTCGGGGCGCATTGTCTGTAGGCGGTGGACACAGGGACTGGCCTGCCTTGCCTGCTCCATCTCCCCGGGAAGCTTTGTGGGTCCACGTTTCTGCCAGCTGGTGGCATCAGACCCATCAGACCGAGGGGAGATGGCCCGCCAGCCTGACGTCCCCCCAGGCGGCTGGTGGAACCCAGTGCCGACACTGAGAGGCGCCCAAGGCTACGTTTGCAGCTCTCCTGTAAATCTAACATCACTCTGAAACAAGCTTGTTTAAAAAATGGAGAGACAGACTTCTGCTCTGTAGTCTGTAAACTCTCCGGGAGAGTCTCACTGCCCAGCAGTGCCAGGTGTGCGCACCCCAAGCCCTGGGCCCACAGCCTCGTGTGCAGGCGGGCAGGCCCAGAGCACCCCTCTCCCCAGCCTGGGCCGCCGGGACAGCTTCCTGCCGGAGACGCAGGGAGACAGGTTTTCAGTGTTGCGAGAGCAACCTGGGGCCCCTCTGGGGGGTTTGTTACAAATAATATTTGTTTTTTGTGCAACGTAATTTTTGAACTTTTTACTTTTAATCTGGTTATGAAACTTTTAAAAAGAAAACAACGCCCTCAGCGTCAGGCTGAGGCTCAGGTGAGCAGGCTCCGGGGTGGTGGGGTTCCTGTGGGCCCCTCTGCTCCGACAGCGGGGACCTGCGGGTGTGCTCGGACACACGGCCCAGCTTGCGGGATTGTCCAAGGCATCACACCGGCAGCAGGGGCTGTGGCTCTCTGCACCCTCCTGAGACTGCGACTTCCCGACACCTCCTGGAGCCGCGGGCGCAAAATGAGACTTTTTTCCACAAGTGACAGGGCTCTTCTGTCTCCCCTTTGAGAGGGGCCTGGCCTAGTTCAACAGAAACGTTTTTACATCACAACTGTGAAATCTCAGTACAAAGCGCCCCTTTGTCCCCCCATTATTTTCTCACAAATACAGTCCATTGTCACAGTGCTGAAGTTAATTTGATCAACATTGGGACATTTAACTTTTATGTCCAGTCAAAAGAGTTGTTTCATGCTCATTTTGGGCATTCAGAGGAGATGATGGCCAGAAAAATAATGGTGCGGTGGACAATTCAGGCCAATTAGTTTCCCAGGGAGCGGCGATGTGACGCTGGCCTCCCACAGGCCGCCCAGGGCCCCTTTGTCATTGCGGCCGGTCATCAGTCAGCTGTCAGCCTGCTCAAAGGCCCCGGCCTGAATGCGTCTCTGCAGCCCGTTCCCAGAACTCGCTGGCCGTGGCGCGCAGAAGAAAGGCGGCCGGTCCCAGGCGGAGGCCGGCTCTGCAGACGGTGCCGGGCACGCTCTCCACCGCGGACTTCCCGGTCATCCCCGCAGGGGCTCGGCCCGGAAGCCCAGGCACCCGTCACCACATCTGCTTGGAGACCAGCTCAGAAGTGCATGGGGTCCAGGCTGACAGGCCCCTGCCCCTCCCCACCGCTCGCCCCCATGTTCTCGGGGTGTCGGGCAGGGTCGCACCCGGGAGGACCCGTGAGGTCCAGTTGTGGCTCCAGCAGATCATCGTTCCCTCTGCAGCAGAGGGCGATGGTGTCCGTGCTGTGCCCTGTATTTATTGAGAGCAGATCCACGTGTCCAGAAAAGTGCAGGAGGCTCGATGGCAGCCACAGCCCCTCCGCTCGGCTCTGTCCGGTCCGCGTCTCTCCGTGTCTGCCTCTTGGGCCCTTTGCTGAGAAAGGCATTGTGGACGCCATGACGCCCTGTGGTCCCCACCCTGGACCCTCATCCTGCCCTCCCTCACCATCTGGATGCAGCGCCTGCTCTTCCCGCGCACGCAGACCACACTTCCTGCCTACTGGCCTGTGCAGACGCCCTTGCTGCATCTGCCTGCTTTGTCCTCAGCACCGACCGTGTCCTCTGGCATCTCATGGAGCGCCTGCTCCATGGCACCCCCTGCTGCAGTGCCGCCCCTCCACGGGCCCTGCTTTGGGCTGTCCGCGGGATTCTGCGGCCGTTCCAGTGTCAGGAGTGGTGCTTCTGGCTGCCGGCTCTGCCTGCTGCCCAGCACTGTGACCGGCCACCCGTGTCCTCCTGTAGCCTGGCATGCGTGACCCCGCCAAGCTGGGAATGGGGTGGTCAGCGGTTCCCCAGAACATGTGCGGCGAGATGTCAGCTCCTGAGTTTGCTCGGGCTGAAGGGTCAGGGGCTCACTTGGCCAGGAGTCAGGCCTCGCTTCCGGGCTACTGCAGGCTGGAGTGGCAGCCGAGCGGGGTGTGAGGCGTGGCTCTTGGGGTGGAAAAGCGTGTGGATGCTGTAGCGCTGTTTAAAGAAGGGACGCAAGTGAGACCGCTGACAGAGCCCAGCAGGCCCCCAGCCGGGTGCACCAGGTGGTCTTCTGCTCCCGCTCTGCCCAAGACAATTCTCGTGGGGACGGTTGTCACAGGGGCATGGTGTGAGAGGGTTGGCAGTGACTTAGTGGCCAAGGAGTACTGACATGATGCCAGGGGCCTGAAGCCCACCAGGCCACGGCTCCCCCACCTGAAGGAGCAGCCGTGCGAGCTGGAAAAGCTGGGTACAGCCTGACCGTTCGCTCCGCTGCCATGCCAGGAATGTGGAGCCGGTGGCTGGAACAGCACCCAGTACTTCCTCACGGCTCTGTGCTGTGGGTGTGCGGCCCTGGGGGGCCTGCTGACGGCCGCCTTCATGCGTGTCCTCTCAGGCCCGCAGGGAGCCTCTGGTATCTCTTGTTCTGAGGCTGCTGCTCTGTCAGACCAGGGACCCAACCTGTGACCCATCTACCATTCACCACCTGCTGACAGGCGTCCCCGGCACAGTCCTGGGGGCTGCAGGCCTCGAGCAGCCAGGATAGGAGGTGACCTTTTGGAAACATGAGTAGTTCCGTGGGACACCTGTGGCAAAGAGTGGGTTTTGGCGACCAAGGCCTCAGCAGTGAGAACCCCACCTGGCCCAGCTCACTCAGCGCTGCTCATTCAGGGCTGTGGCTGTGCCCGAAATGCTGTGACTTCTGAGAGTCTGGGTGTCACCTGTGGTTGGGGAGCCCATGGCAGACACGGTGGGCGCTGCTTGGCCCGCCCGCCTGCAGGAAGTGTATGCTAGGGCCTCAGAGGGTCAGCCCAGAGAGTGCTCTGCTGACCAGTCAGCGGGACCAGCACAGGGACGTTCGGCGCCTCGTGCTGATGCCAACGCCGATGCTGATGCCGATGCCGGCTCAGGTTCTGTCGGCAGGTCTGTCCTTTTTGCCTCTGCACATGATTTGCTGTCCTCGTCCCTGCCTCAGGAAAGAACGTCCTCCACAGGCGCCCTCGTGCTGGCTGGCGTCCGCACAGGGCCATCCGCGGGGCCCTGCAGCCCCACCGGGCCAGGGCCCTGCAGCATTGGGCAGTACGGCACCAGCCCACGCTTCCCAGGACAGCTAGGCACAGCGCTCAGTTCATTTACAGCAGGTTCGGTGAGACATTCAGCTTAGGGGAAGCTTTTAAGGAAATATTCTGCTCCGTTTTACTAATTTATATTGTTGATGTTTTTGCTGATAAAAATTGTTAGAGAATGTGGCCTCTACCAGATCTGAGAAACAAATCCGGCGTTCTTCGATTCCTAGTTATATGGAAGTGTCGTGAAGTCCCGCAGTTAGAACCCAAGAGCAGAAAGAAAAGGAACAGCCCCGGCGGGTCTGTCTCACCAGAGGGGTTGTCCCATGGCCGCGGTTTCCAAACCGCAGTCGCCTCCTGGAAAGACACCCAGCGGTGGCGAGTCTGTGCAGGGATGCCAGCTCCACCACCTGAGGCAACCAGTCAGAAACGCCGCTGTCACAGAGCTGGTTAAGCTGGGGCTCCCTGGGGCTGCCGTCCCCATCACCGGAGGTCTTTGCTCTGCAGCACGGGGCATTGGTGAGCCCCCAGCCCCCGGCTCGCTGGGCGAGTCTCGGTGACGCAGGCAGTGTCACTGTGGTTTGTCTCATGATGAAATCACCTGTCAAAACAGAGAGACACTCCGTTTTCAAGGCCCCCAAAATTGATTTTTATGGCTGTTCTTGTAATTCCCTTTTTGAATTAGGCACATGATATTGATGTGGGCCTACTTTTTAATCATAATGGCTCCTGACAAGGTAATTAATTTTAAAACAACGCTTTTTTTCTCTGGGTCCAAATGGCACTCTGTTGAAATTAAAAGTGAGGTGCGGGCCTGGCACTCAGGCGATTGCCTGGCCAGTGGTGGCCCTCCCCCGCCGCCAGCGCGCCACTCTCAGACCTGCTCGTTATTGATGGGCTCGGGCCATCACCCTGAGGAGAGTGGGGCCCTGGAACGGTGATCCAGTTTAGGTCTTTGATGACAGAGTGACACGGTTCTCGACAGGCCAACGAGCCCCTCCACCCGCCACCACTCGGCCCTGTGGGTGGGGGAGCCTCGGCCGTGGGAAGGTGGCTTGTTCTTTCTCCAAACACTTACAGGTTTTTAAAGTTATTGAGTAGGATATTAAACTTGAAATTTGTTAGCTTTGACAAAAGGAATTTACCTCAAAATGGGCTCTACCGCCCAATTGGCCAAATGGGAGCTGGCTTCCTAATTCGCAGAGTGTCGGCTGCTTCCGGCTCCTCGTAGTGTCTCCTTGCTCCGTCGGCAGGATCCCCCTCCATTGAGGCGGCAGCTTCGCTGTTCCATCAGCCGGCCCAGCTCCAGCTCCCACTCCAGAGCAGCAGCACATCATGGGCGGGAGGCCACCCTGGTGTCCTGTAAACCCACCCCGGGCTGTGTTGTCCTTCAGGCCTCGCTCCAGGCCGGGCTGTGACCGCCTCGTTCCGCACTGCTGCCCTGCAGCCATTGTGTGGCTGCCAGGGCCTTGCGCTCATCCCTCTCCTGGGCCACGAGGGGTTCTCAAGCTGTCCCGCCCAAGTACTGCAAATTCCTCCAAGCCTCCTGCTGGGGACCCTTGTGTATCCTGGGGACGGACGCCAGGCTCCTGGGACGCTGCTACAGACAGATGCTGGTACAAGGGGACAGCAGGCTTCTCTGTGGTCTCAGCCAGCCGTTGGAAATTGGTCAGCATCGCAAGCTGGGATGATACCCATTTTGGTTCCTCAGAGAAGAACAATGCGATTGAAGCCCGATGAGTGTGTCCCCGACTTTTCATGGTCTGGACGGCCGGTACCCAGTGTCGTGGGAGTCGGGACTGTGGCAGGCAGGCCCCAAGCCCGCAGGGACAGGGCTCCCTTGAGGGGGCAGAGCCATCACTGTCTTCTCACTCCCAGTGTGGTTTCTGTGCCAGGATCCAGACCCCCAACGTCCTCGAGATGGGGAGCCAACAAGCCCACGCCCTCTCCTGGTGGGAGGGCACACCTCTTGACCTTTGTAGGAGCCTACGCCGGTTCTCCGTAGGGTGTTTTTCTTCTAAAGATGTTTAAGCCCAGGAAAAAAGTTTATGTTTTCAGGATGGCTGTGTTAGCTGGGTTCCTGTGGACAGACGCTGAGACGCAGGCCTCTGTCCCCTCACCTGGAGTGCAGGGCAGGCAGCAGGCAAGGCAGGGTCCATGGCTGGCCTGGACACAACGCCGGCGCCTGGGCCTGAGGGAGGCAGGGCGTCTGCCCGCACCGCTGATGTCTTCGTTCCTGAGCAGCGTCTCCTCCACAGAAAGATTTAACTTCAAAACAAGCCAGTGAAATTGCTGGTGACCTGCACCATTAGCAGCAATCTGTGAAAGTATGTTCTTTCTCTTCAAGCCAGTGGAATCATTGCATGTTATTTCAAACTCCTTATTAAGAAGGAAGACAAAGCTTCTCGTGGGATTCAGATGGACAGTCGAGCAGTTAATGTGCAACAGAAGTAGGAGAGCCAAGGGGATTTTTAAAGGAATTGAGACGAGAATGGTTTCCCTATAAAGGCAGGTTGATGAGAAGTGTCCGGGACAGGTAAAGGATCCACAGAAGAGAATGGGGAGTCTCAGAAAGACCCAAGTTATTTGGGGAACTTTGTGCTTTGCCAACTCAAGGGGAGGAGCACTGAATGTTTACTGGCTGGTGTAGCTCTGCCGACCGCTGTGCAATCGCACTGGGACCCCTGCTCCCCGCCAGGACTCTAGACAGATGAGCCAGCGCAGCTGCCCGGATGACCACGGGAGGGGAGCTGCTTGCAGCCCCAGCGGGAAGGCCTCATGGAGCATCAGTCTGTTTCACTGCAGGGAAACTACAGCTTCTGCATAAACAAAGTGCAAGATCCGGAGAAGTTGGAGGGTTAACCTCATGACTTACAGGGAAAGTCGTGGGATTCAAAATGAAAAAGGCAAGGAACTAAAAACAGGCTCTGAACGAGTAAGAGCAGAGAAAATGCAGATTCTAACAGGTACGTGAGAGGACAGTCCATCTCCTGTAGTCACAAATTAAAACGGCGTTTTCCCCTCCGATCAGACATGTTACATAGAACGTGGCAAATCCACCCTCTTGGTCAGGTTCGGCCGGGCAGTCAGCTGCAGGGCTGCTGAGAGCACCTGGGAGCCAGACCCTGCAGGAGGCACGGGCCCATCCCACCTATCACTCACCTCTTATTTCAAGTTGATGGATCAAGTCAGAAAAGGCTGAGCTGGCAACTCACGGCCTGTCGTGCCCAAGCGCGGTACGGCCATACCGACCGGCTGTGCAGGGGGGCTGGGATAGGTGTCATTACCCGGGAGATGAGTGGAAGTTTCAAAGTGACTCTAGTGAAGACATTCTCTTTGGCCTTTGCCTGCTGGGTCCACTCAGCTTTCAAATCCATCTCGGGCAGCACCCCCCATCTCTGCCCCGGCAAGCATATCAGTGAGGCCACAGCGGGGTCTCAACCTTGGAAGCTCAGCCCTCGGGCTTGCCTCTCTTGCTGCACCACCGACTCTGTTTGGCTGCTCGACTTGTTAGCAGAGGCCCTCGTCCTGCTTCGCAACCAGGAGCAACAGTCGCTGGTGGTGGGGCGGGGCGCGCAGTGTGAGCAGTCCGCAGCTTCCCTGTCTCAGGGCAGAGGCGATGCTTGCTGCGGGCATGCTTTCCTTGGAGAGCCCATTCTGGAAAACGCTGGGGTCAGTTTAACATACAGAGAAGAGTGTTTTCAAGCCAGGCTTAGAAAGATGAAGTTACCTTTACCTTATAACTTGGAAACATCCAAATGCAGGTAACTTGTAAGCACCTTCAGAGCAAATCCAGGCATCCCTCCCCGCCTGGGAGGGACTGTCCACAGGCAGGCGAAGGTGGCTGGGGTTGCTGGGCACCATCTCTCCTACGTGCTCCCTCTGGGCCACCAGTCCATCCCCTGTTATAACCCCGTGGGATCACTGTGCATGGCATGGGTGCCGATGCTATAGCGCCAACTTCTGAGGAAAGAAAGCTTCGATGTGGGAGTCTGGCCCTGATGCTCGGGCAGATCTCAGGGGTTTCGGCACTGGGTCTTCCTGGACAGGACACCTGCCTTCTGAAGGGCCCAGGTGCTCAGCTCCGGCTGTGTTCTGGCCTGTGGCTGCATGGGGACAGTGAGGACTCACAGGGTAACCCACAGTGAGTGGGGTGAACTGGCACCAGGTCTTGCTGGAAACAGGACTGGACTGCTTTGAGCTGGTCCTGCCCTTACAGGCCCTTGTACGCACTGCCGCACCAGCTTCCCGCTGCTCCCCGAAGCCTGGGTGCCCGGTGCGAGCCTTCATTCGTGGTGCAGGCTGTGGTTTCCACCAACTGTGGCTTCCGTGCCGCCCTCGCCCAGTTGACAAGGACGTGTTGGCAGCACACGCGTGTGCTGGAGAGAGCCCTGCACTGTGGGTGGACATGTGTGGCCATGGTCACCGCGCTGAGGGTGGGGTGCATGTCAACTGCCACAGAATATGGTAGAAAATGTATGGTGGAGCCAAGGTGCTGACGCTCGGCCGCGGCAGCCAGTCAGCATGGACGTGCCGTGTAACCTGTCTCCTTCCCCCCCAGGGTCACTGACCAGCGGTTCGAGAAAGTGTCCTACTTTGTCTTCGGCGACTTCAACTTCCGGCTGGACTCCAAGTCTGTGGTGGAGGTAGGCCCCCAGCCCCGGCTCATCTGGAGCCCATGCGTGTTTAGTGGTGTACGAAGGCAGCGGAGACATGTTGTCCTTTCGGGGCATGTCCAGCGTCATCATTCCCACTTGTCATGTTTACAGCAGAAAGTCCCAATAACGAAACGCCTTCCTGTCAGCAAGGGGCCACCCTTGGGGTCAGGAGCCGGGGCCCTCGGGCTCTGCTGGGCACTCAGCTGCCCTCGGACTGTCCAGGTCGCCTGCAGCCGGAGGCAACAGCTCCGAGGGCCAGCGCTCCGCAGCTGTGCCTCTGCCCTTCCTTCCTCCTCACGCGTCTGCACCACAGTGAGGCTGTTTCCTTCCATCAACCATCACTGCAGCGCTGGGGCCTCGGGGGCCGTGTGTGTCTCCTGGGCACACGCATGGGGCCGGGAGGGGTCCCCACGGCCCCTGGCGGGGGTCCTCACTGAGGAGCAGCACAGGGGGAGACCGTTGGCCTGGCAGCCAGCACATGGTGGTGGGGTTGGAAGGCTGCCCTGCTGCGTCCCAGCTGTGTGACCTGGGAGTGTTGCGTCCTTGGCTAGGAAGCAAGGCTAGTGGCTGTCTTCTCCATGATGGCATCCGCTGCAGGGGTGCAGGGACGGCGGGATGGGGGCTCTCATGGCTATTTGGGTACAGCTCTGATGCCAGCTCTCCAGCAGCAGCCAAGGGGAGCCGCCACATGGAGCCCGTGTCAGGAGTCAGGGAGGCCAGCGGCCACGCACCAGGCAGGCTTCCCAAGGACTGGGCCCCATGCCTGGCGCAGACTCCAGAGTCTGCATGTGGTGACCGTGGTGGTGACAACCACACGGAAATGGGGTCATCCCTCCGAGTTACCACCTTCCCATAGCAGCCTCGTCACGAACACCGCCGCACGTTGACCTCTGCTTGCGGTAGAAAACAAGTCCTTGAAGACAAGCTGGGCAGGTTCTGGTTGCCCCTTGCCCCTCTCGGTGCACGAGATGAAGAATGCTGTATTGAAACCCTCTTTGGTGACTGAATGAAGCTGGCGGCACCTCACCAAGCCATCCTCACACATATGTGTGTGAATGTTCACCAACCAACAGAACGCACGGCCCCCAACATCGAGGGGCCAGACCTGGACGTGGGGCAGGGGCTCCGGCCCACAGGGAGCGTCCTCAGTGGTCCGGCAAGTGCCATTGGGGACCACGGAACCCTTCCTTCGGGGCTCCTGAGCTTCCTTGCCTCATTTTGAAAATGAAGAGCTGATCAGTCAGGTATCAGAGACCCCATCAATGTCCCTCAGGCCCTGCTTCCCTGTAGGGAATCGGGGGCAGCTCCTGTCCTCTTGAAACTGCCCTGGGTCTGACACCAGCAGACCCCAGAGCCACCACAGAGGCTGGTGCCCTCGAGCAAGGCCACCTCTGCCAGGAAGGAGGGGTGCTATGTCGCTGGGCCATTGCTGGTGGGTCCGTGGGACCAGGGCAGCTGCTGTGCTGGGGATGGTCCTCCGCTCAGCGGCAGGGTCTCCGCTCAGAAGAGTGAAGAAGGGCCCCGGGTGACTGAGGAGGACCCACCGGTGCCGCCCTGTAGGCCGCGTGCTGGGGAGGCCAGAGGAGTCTCCCAGTGGCCTCTCCGTCCCAACAGAACCGATGTCACAGGAGGGGGCAGCGCTCCAGACCGAGGGCAAACCGTCACAGGGCACACAGCCCACCCTGTGGGGGCTTCTGTGCAGGCTGTGGAGCTGGGTGCCAGCGCGAGGGGTGTGAGATGCATGGTCAGCGAGGCCTAGTGCCGTTGGGGCACTTGTCTGAACAGCCCGGTTTCCTTTTTCTCCCGGGGCGGGGGGTGTGGGCGTGACAGTGGGAGGCTATGCGCCATCGAGAGGGCACTCCTGTGAGGCTGCAACCCACTAACAGAATCGCTTCTGTCGGTCACCTGGCTCGCCCCCCGACGTGTACCCAGTGCCCTTTTCTCCCAGGAAGTGCAGCCACGGGCAGGGATCCTGCCTCAGTGATCTCGGGCTCAGAGCCCGACAGGTGGCCAGCCCCCACCCCAGGACCACGCGCTCAGCTGGGCCCCGGACACTCTTCACTGTCTGTCTCCTTCCAAGTGAAGTGTCTGCTGAGCATGTGACAGGGGCAGGTGCGTGTCAGAGAGGCAGGTCCTTAGGCCCAGATGCAGGGCAGGTGGGAAGCCAGGGCTCGAGCTCCACGCAGCACCGAGCACCCGCATGCCGTGCACCCCTGCGGGGTCTCCCACGGCCGTGTGGGCGGGCACTGGGGTGTGGGCAGTGTGCCTCTATCTGACCCACCTCGAGTGCTCGGCTCCTCGACACCACCACCAGCCTGGGCCTGCCCTGGCAGTGTCCCCTCTTCTCCTGCTGGATGGGCAGGCAGAGGGCCTGCAGTGGGGACCCCTCTTGGGACACCCTCCTTGGACACCCACTTTAGTGCCCGCAGCGCAGATCCTGGGGACTGGAGAAGGCCGTGTGTCCTCCACCGTGCGTTCTTGAAGAAGTAAGTCTGTGCTCTCAGCTCGGCGGGTCGCCCCCAGGTTGTGTGCGGATGACCCAGGGCAGCATGACAGGCACCCATCCTGGCCAGTGCTGGCGTTGGGCATGGGGAGAAGGCCTCCCTCTGGTCTAGGCACTGGCTGCGGCTGGCTGGCACAGACGGAGGGTAATTCAATCCATCCCTCCCCAGAGCAATAGAGGCCAGTGAGCTGGATGCGGGCAGCAGTGAGTCAAAGGCAGGGATTGTCCCCCTGCGGCTGGAGCAGCAGGGGCCCCAGGAGGGGGACAGGCTGGCCCTAGAGCTCCGGTGGCCCAGGGAGGACACCTGCTGTCATTTGTGGTGAGGGCAGGTGACAGGGTCACCCCACTCTTGGCTGCACCCACCAGGGAACAAAGTGCTGTGTGCCCAGGGAAGACTGTCCCAGGAAAGGGACCGCAGCTTCGCATTTCAGATGCAAATTAATGCGAACGTGCTTGCAGAGCAGAGCTGCGAGGAAGGGGCTGTGATCCCATTTGGCACCGCCTAAGCCATAATTAAAACATACACAGATTAAACACGAACATCATGTGCCACCTGAGGGGCCGCGTGTCAGGGGACTAATTAATAACGTGGCTTCTATCAGCCCTGCTGGCGGGATTGCTCAGAGGGTATGTTTCATGCCTGCGCTGTGGCAACTGGCAGCTGGGGCACTCAGCTGGCCGCAGTGACAGAGAGTGACAGCAGTGCCAGGCACTCCCGTCTCCGCGCGGCCCAGCCAAGCACCCACCTGCTGTCCATCACCACCCGACAGTGACGGTGACAGATGTGTTTTTGGAGGCTGCAGCCGCTTTCAGAAACCAGTTGCCAGTCACTGACAGGTACACGTGTGGTCAGGTGCCCGGTGGGCCTGGTGAGAAGCGGGTCCTCGGAGGAGCTGGCTCGGAAGCAGCAGCGGCCCCCCGGGGGGCTCTCGGGGCTGTGGGAGGGACCCCGATGGGCTGCGTCAGCCATGCCATCCTTGGCAGTTTGTTGGCCTGTTTTTTTTTTTAAAGAGTCTTGGTTTAAAACAATAGGATTATTAGTTGACGTCATTTATTTTTTTAGTTACTGTTCTAAAGAGACCTTTCTTCGATCTGTTTTGATACAGGGCCTATGATAGTTAAGCAAAAATGAGGCATGATTCTATCCTTAACTGTGATGACTCTCCTGAATTTTTCTTAGAGGATTTTCTTCCAGGAAGTTTGCTTTATAAACATGTGCCAACACTCCCAGCCACTAGATTGATGTCAGAATAATTATCCCCGTAATTACAGAAAAGGAAGAAAAAAGACAAAGTGCGTGTGCCTCCCCCTTCCCCCACGCTGTTCTAGGAACTAGATTTTTTGCGTCATAAGCGGTTCTGTGCTCAGGAGCGTTTTGCCGGGGTCAGCACAGCCCCGCCCAGGTGGTAGGGCTCCGGCCAGGTCTCCGCCAGGCCTGGTGGCAGCTCCCCGGGCCACCGCCCGTGGCTGCCAGCACGGATCTGTGCCTCCTTGCACACACCCACCCTACCGGCTCTCAGCCCAGGTATGTCTGTGGAAGTCCGGGGACGTTCTCAAGAGGCCAAGCCAAAGTTCAGCAGGACCCGGCCGTCACCTCTCTGTGGGCAGAGCGCCCGCCTTCCCAGCACCCAGAGGACACCAGTCTTGAGGAAGCCACACCGCTTCCTGGAGCGAGAGCTCACTGGCCCTGCACTGGGTGCCGGTGCAGGCATCGCCGTCTGCAGGGGAGATGAAAGGGCCTTTATGGTGCATTGTTGTTCTGGACGGACAGTGGACAATGCCAAACCAGAGGGAGGAGGCGCCGCCGCTGCTGGCAGGGCCCTTAGGACAGCGCCGCTCCAGGACTGCCACCAGCTCTGGGCCCTCATCTGCCTGCCTCCCAGCCTCCTCAGCGCCCTGGAGGCTCAGCAGAGACCGCCCTGGGCGTGTCCTGCAAGGTCCTGTCCTGGGGGGCACAGGGTGAGTCCCGAAGAACCAGGTCTCCTGCTTCCCCATCCCTGCTTCTCGGAAGCTGTGGTGCATGTGCGTGTGCCCAAGTACCTGCCTGTGTGCGGCCAAGAGAGAGCTGCACCTGGGTCAGGGTTCACCTGGGGTCCCGTGTACAGACAGGCCATTGAGTCACGCCATCCTCTGCATGTAGGCAGAGGGATCTTGCGGGGGGCCTTGCCCCAGGCCACCGGGCTCACCACAGATGCCCATCTGTCTGATGAGCACTGACTTTTCGGGGTGCAGCCTGCATCCACCCCAAAAAAGGCAGTCAGAGAACTCACCAGGTTCTCAGTGCTTCCTTCAGACCCATGTCTCAGTGGTGACCAGGGCCACTGCTTCCCGACTTCGTCTCAGGGCCTTCAGCTGAGCGGTGTGACAATTGCTCGCCTGCCTCCTGGTCAGGACTTTAAATAACTTCTGAGGACATCAGTCCCCAAGGAATTAGTCACCAGGGCTGCTAATGCTTGCCTTAGTGCCCCTAGAACTGAGACAAGAATCCCGGGGACAAGGACGTCTGTCCGCTTCCACGCTGAGCCTACTTCTCGGTGCCAGCATTCACACCGAGAACCTCTGCAGGCAGCTGTTGCAGGTCCCGGCCCGTCCAAGACACTTGAGTCCTGGATTTGGGGAGGAGGTCGGCGGCCTGGCTGGGACTGACGTGTGAGCCTCTGGCCGCAGCGTGCCCCCTGACCCGACTGTGCACATGACACAGCAGGACACACGTGCATGCCGATGCTCAGTGCTCCTGGGAGATGTGCTCGAGCATCCAAGACTGTGTTTCCCCCCTAGAGTCCGCTCTGTCTTCCAGGGCTGTTGGGAACATTACACTTAAAAGGTGGTGGTTTTCCACGGACTCGATTCAGGGAGGACCTCACAGACCACAGCCTTCCCTTGTCAGCGTCTTGTAGAAACCCCCTCTGGGGCATCAGCGGGAGCACTCCGTGGGGCCCTTTCTATTCGTAGACGTGTCTGTGGCTGGGGTTTAACCAAACCTGGCAGGATGACAAGAGTGGGGGACAGTGGTGAGTGACCAACGTGCCTTCACCGGGCCAGTGTTCCAGAGAAACGCGGTCCCCACAGTCCACAGGGTTCCCCTCCCAGTGGACCTGGGATCGAACCGGCGACCTTGCGGTTTGTGGGACAACCGATGCCCAACCCACAGAGCCTCACCAGTCTGGGCAAGACTTTGTTTTCAAGACCGGTCTCTCTTACACCCTGCTCCCTTCAGCTTCTCCTGAGCTAGTCCCCGCGGACATCTCTCTGTGACTGAGATTAGCACCAGGCCGGCTGGGCTGCTCACCCGCCTTTGTCCCCTCGCCTTTGTGTCCGATTTCATGCTATCAGAGGGCCCGCATGTTCTTCGGCGTGATGCTGTCAGAGGGATGAAAGCTCGAGCAGGGTCGTGTGGGAGGGATGGGTGTGAGGGTGGGGAAACGTGTCTTCAAGCCCGCCAGCCCGCCAGACGCGGCCAGCCCGCAGGCGCCTCGGGAGCGCTGGGCTTGGTGCCCTCCAAAGAAAGGCCACTGCCCGGGGCCAGACGTGGCGTCCACATGCTGCCGCATCTTGTGGACCGGCCCACGACGTGTGGTTGGCGTGGGCGTGTCCAGGCAGAACCGGGTGTCCCACGGTGACTTCCTTCAGGTCTCAGTGTGAACAGGAAACGAGTCTGACCTCCTGGAGGTGGCCTGAGCCTGACAAGAGCCCGTCAGGGGTCGCGAAGAAGACGCGAGAGCACTGCCCTCTGCAGTGGCCGGTCGTGTGTGCAGAGCTCAGGGAGTAGAGGCCAGGAGCACAGCAGGCATCGGGGCTCCAGCTGTGGTGCAGAGGGACACTCGCGATGCCTGAAACAGCCTGCTGACACCGGGCCTGACTGGTCCCCGTCGCCAACCAAAGTCAGGATTAAACCTCCCCCCTCCTTTTGCGGCCAGGACAGTGACAATGGCCCAGCTCAGCACCCCTAAACATGCTGGTCCAGACTAGATGCGGCCATGCGCGGGGCCCATAAGGTCCAAGCCATGTGTCGGGGACCCCGTCCCTGGGTGCAGATGTGGCTCAGTGTGCCGGGGGCCTGGGGCCAAGGACGGGAGCCCACACTGGTGGGCTGTGGGGGTACTCACTGCCCCCCAAAGGGCTCTGGGCCCCAGCAGGAAGAACAGCACCTTCCAGGACCTTTGGATCTCAGGCAGGTGGCTTTGCCCACTCGTCACACTGCGCCAGGGCCTGGCGTCCCCTCACAGGCTCCCTCCATGGGATGCTTCCAGAGGCAAGACACATGGCCTGTCTGCTGAGTGTCCCGGCACCTGTGTCTCTGGGGCGGCCCTGAGACGGGCTCTTGTCAGGCTCACAAGTGGCCTCCTCCTCTGCACCCAGACAAAGGGACAGAGCTCACTTGCCAGCAGTGGCACCTAGGTCCTTGGCAGAAAGGGTGCTTTCCACGCAGGCTGCTTCCAAGGTTTCCCAGTGGTGCTGCAGCACCCAGCGATCCAGCTGCCCCCTCGGCAGCACGCAGCTGTGGGTCCGTCCTGTCCACCTCAGTCGTCCTCCACAGCCAACGCCAGCTTCCGAGTGAGGTGTCACTACACTGGCCAGGAGCACAGGAGAACAGTGGGCACGCTCCAGTGCCTGGTGGCCCATCTTGCCCGCGACTCCCCTCTGTGCTGCGCGCTTGGTGGCCTTGAGAGCCTGCACCAGGGCCGGAGGGAGCCTGGAGACCTGCACAGGCTCACAGGCAGTGGCTTCCTGACTCGGGGGGGCGTGAAACCTAGAGGCATGTCCCCTGTCTATGCGGGGCTTTGTGGACTAAGGCAAGATGAGCCGTTCATGTTCAGCCAAACGAGGTTTTTAATTCATAATATGCTTGCAGCATGTACATCCTGCTCTGTGTTTTCTCAGGCAGAGGAGAAAGGTAAAACAGAAATGCGTTCTTGTTCTCTTTATGTCCCGAGGAGGGAGGGAGCCCCCAGGTCCCTGGGTGGGGCCTGAGCCAAGGGGAACATGCTGCCCTGGTCACTGGAGCTGCCCGGGATGGCCGCATCCTACATGGCCTGACCCATCCCCTGTGCACACCACAGTGCTCCCGGCTCCGCTTGCGCTCCCCAGCTCTCACACTGCCCGTCAAGCCTTGGCCAAGGCCGACCCTCCGCCTGGAGGTCCCCACATGGCTGCTCACTAGTTACCCTCCCCAGCCCTGGCATGGGTTGCTTGTCGGTTGGGTGACCTCTGGAGCCACAGTTAAAACTGGACCCAGCGCTCAGCAGCTCCTGGGAACTGCAGGCCGAGCTGCCTGGAAGTGGGTGTGGGGACCACGTCATCACAGCTGTTCACCACTGAGAAGCTCGATGACTGGATGAGGACACTGGCCCTGCTCGGACTCAGGGGTTCAGGCGCTGCCCCGTGCACCGAAAGGTCGCCGGTTGGACTCCCAGTCAGGGCAGGTGCCTGCGGGCTCGGTCCCCAGTCAGGGTCTGCAGAGGAGGCAGCCAGCCCATGTTTCTCTCTCCCCCTTGCCCCTTCTCCACCTCTCTCTAAAATCAATAAACCGTTTTTTAAATGTTTTTAAATAAAAAATAAAGTGGGGAAACTCTCCAAGCCCTGTGCCTCTCACTGTGTGTCTGAAGCTGCCTTGCCTAGCTTTTGTTCCCGGTAGAAAATTTTACATCCGTGGTCATATGTTTGTTTTGATGATTTTTACAAACACAAAGCAAAACTAATGGCACTGAATCTGCACACACACTTTCTAAAGGGGGCACCTTGTCCTAAGCTCTGAAGCCCTTGCAGCCCCAAGCCAGGCTCTGTGCGAAAAGGCCCGGAAGGAGGAGTGGGTGCAGAGGAGTGTACACCTGGGGCCGGTCATACAGGTGCACAGGTACGCAGGAGCTGCTCTGAAGCTGAGCTCCGTCTGCCCACGGCCCCGTCCCATCCCGGAGCAGAGGATGGACTTTGTGGGCGTGTTTGTGACAGCTGAGTGGGGGGGGGCCGACTGAACTCGTGGGGGGAGCGAGGCCCACTGCACATGGCGCCCCTGGCCTGGCAACTCTGCAAATCAACAGGCCGCCAAGGTGTCCAGCCGCAGAAGCACCGGCCACAGCCCCGCCGGCAGCACGGGCCCCGGGGCACACCTTCCAGACCAAGAGGAAGTGCAGGAACGTCGTCGTTCACGCAGCAGGTGGACCGCCTCAGCGACTGCTGTCCCCTCAATTCCCAGAGCAAGAGGTGCTCCGAGTGCCCGTGGGACAGGCTCTGGCGGTCCCGGCCTGCACCCCATGTGTGGCTGCTAATAATGAAATACATCATAGATGGCCCTTTAAGAACAGCCTTTGGGTACTTTTTCTCCTTTCAAAAGAGGAAAATCCCTTCCGTCAGTGGTGAGCCGGAAAGGCCGCCGGCGAGTCTCCGCATGAGTGGGCACGCAGACGAGGGCTGGCAGGGAGCTGCTGGCTGCAGCCTGATTGGCCTCCGGTCTCCACCCCGGTGACCAGGAGCTGGGAGGGTGTGGGGGTCTGATGTCGTCCTTCGGGAGCCTGCCTGGGGGGGCCAGATAAGGCAACTTTTTCAGCACTTCAGCAGATGCCTTTGGGAGGAGACCCCTGCATTTCTGAATCGCCTGCAGCAGCTACAATGGCTGTCTGCTGCCCGTCCTGCCCCTTTCACAGAGGCGCCTAAGCCACTTAAGCCCATTAGCATCTGGATGGAGCAGCACCTCGGTGGGGGCCTCTCTGCTCTGGGTTGTGCCAGGCTTGTTCTAATCCACACCGTTTGAAGGCTGCCAGACTGATTTGTGACACATGAGTCCAAAAGCCACTCTGGGGGGCTTGACCTGCTTAGCTGGCTGCGCTCGGGATGTCAATGGCCAGTACCCGCGCGCTGGGGGCCTTGGCCTCCACTCTCCCAGGGGGAGGCTGCTCCGCCCAGAACCTCGCCCCGCCTGGACCCTCCCGAGGAGAGTGTTTGTACACAGTGAGTGTCAGCTGTCTCATTGCCGTGGGCTCCTTAAAATGAGCATTATTCTCGCCCAGGCACCCCACCTGCTGTCTCTGACATGCTGGACGTGACCTGTTCCCCATCCTGTCTGCATGCGAACATGGGGTGTCAGCCCCGTCAGAGCCCTGCTCTGTCCACGGCACATGGTCACTTCCCCTGTTACATGTGTCCGAGTACCCCTCCCAGTCCATCCAGTGTTCATGCCCCTCAGGGCAACACATGGGTGCGGGGCTCTGTGGTCTGCGCACCTGCGTGTGCACACACATGGGTGAGAAGAATTTTCCGAACAGCCCAGACTTAATTTTACTTTTAGCCCATCAGGTGGTAGCGTGGGAGGGTGACAGAGCCCGCCCTTTCCTCTCCCCCCAGCTGCCCAGCCACTGCCCCTTCCTCAGGACACCCCTGGCCCCTGTGTCCCCGTCCAGGCCTTGTCCAGCGCCCAGGCCCCTCTGGGGCTGATGTCATGGTTGTGTGCCTCCAGCTGCCATGGCTGCTTGTGACTTCACTGTCCCTCTGTTTCTCCACTCAGGCTGTGCTCAGGAAAGCCTGCTTGGCCCTTCCGGGGCCAGAGCCCAAGGGAGCTGGAGCTGGGGGCAGGGGTGGCAGGGGCACATAGGTGCTGCGTCCTGCAGCCCTGGACCAGGACGCGGGGCAGCACAAGCCTGCCTTCCGGCGCTGCTGGTCAGTTCATGGCCCCACAGCGTCCTGGGGGCCCACCCGCTCTGGGGGCCTTGACATGGAGGTGCGAAGTGGGTGAGGGTGGGGCAGAGGCCGGAAGAGCTGAGCTCTCTGCAGTGATGTGGCCACCAGGCGGGTGGAAGGACCCTGTCTTGGGACTGAGTCCCCCCCCACCTGTGTACTCCCCAGACTCTCTGCACAAAGGCCACGATGCAGACGGTCCGCGCCGCCGACACCAACGAAGTTGTGAAGCTGATATTCCGAGAGTCAGACAACGACCGGAAGGTAAGAGCCTGTCACTTTGGGGGGGGTGACATGCAGCAGCCGCCCTGAGCTGGGGGAGCGTGGGGACTGCCTGAGCCGCGGGCTCTGCCCCTCCTGCACTCACGCCCCATCCTTGGCAGGTGATGCTGCAGCTGGAAAAGAAACTGTTTGACTACTTCAACCAGGAGGTTTTCCGCGAGGACAATGGCACCGCAGTGAGTTCCGCGGTCAGACGCACAACCCTTTCCCCAGCCCAGTGCCTCCCATGGCCTCGGGGTCACCGGGACCACGCATCCTGGTGCTGTCACAGCCCGGGGTGGCTCCTGAACCCTCATCCTCCTGTCATGCCTCTGCTGGGCCAGTTCTGCTGTGACCCTTCCAGCTGTGGGTCTTTGGGACGGTCACCGTGAGAGGCAGCACAGACCTCCCAGCTCGGGCCCACAGGCTGCGCTCGGTCCAGAGCAGGGAGAGGCCACACGTGCGTGTGGATAAGGCTGCCTGTGGCCACACGTTCGTGTGTGTGCGCACACATGCCTCTGAGCAGCTCAGACCCCCCCAGGAGGAACCGGTCCCCACGGCACCGCCTGGACGGCCGCCTGGGAGGCCTGAGTGCAGGCCGCGCTGTCCGCTTGCCCTGAGGTGTGGCCTGGGCCCATAGCAGGGTGTCTGCCTCTTCTGGGCAGTGGCCGTGCACCTGGTAGTGAGCAAGGGTTGCGTGGCCTTTGCGTGTCTCCCTGGTGAACACGCCTCTTTGGGGCGGCTCCTGAGCTGATGTTCCTCCAGCTCCCAGATTCCTGAGAATATACACTTGGGACCTTTCAAGCTAATCCGGGCCAGCTGCCCCCTGGGGCATCAGTGCTGTGGGGGCCCAGTGTGCGGGAGCTCCCCCAGGTGCAGGTCGGCACCCTGTGGGTGCATCCCTGTCCTAGCTGCCCCCAGGATTGCTGGGCCCTTCCAGCCGTGCTTGCATTTCCCTATGAAGCCACCTGCCTTTCCCCATCTGCACTTCCCATCCTCCACAGGCTGTGCCGCTGTCCCCACTCTCAGCCTCCCGTCCCCCACCCCTGCAGTCTGGCCTGTGCCACCAAGACCATCGGCAGCCCTTGTGAGGGTATCTGCCTCACAGCTCAGGGAGGTGCTTGGACATTAGGCCATGCCTTGGGCAGCAGCACCCCACTGGGACTGTGCCCCTCACAGACCCACCCCTGGCCCCCCTTCCTACTCATCTCTGAGCTCTGGGTCTTGAGTTCCCAGCTCTGGACAACGCCCTGTCTCTCTGTCTCGTGTCTGCCTCAGGCCCTTCGTGCACTCGCACACCAGGCCAAGCTGGGCCCTCGGGGCTCTGCACTCAGCCTCAGTCTCCCTAGAGTACAAGAGGCTTCCGCAGGTCTGCACGTGACAGGTGGTCAGAAAAGGGCCGGCACCTCCAAGTGCTGAGTGATGGTGGCTCTTTGACCTCCCAGCAAACTCCACAAGGCCTGTGTCCCTCCTTCAGAAGCCCCGGTGCTACCTCAGCCCATAGGTACCCTCCCCCAGATCCCTGCATCCCCTCCTAAAGGACATGGCAGTGTCAAGCAGCTCCCCCACCTCTCAGGCCAGGCAGCTTCTGAATCTGTCACTCTCCTCCCAGCCCCCGCAGCCCCCCAGCCTGGTGCCCAGCCAGGGCCCCTCATGCTCTCTGCAGGCCTGGCTGCAGGCCTCAGCACCACCCTTCTGCACCTGTGCTGGCCAGTGTGTCTGTCACTTCTGCAAGGAGCGTCAGGCCCTGGTGAGGTGCCCGCACTTAGCACACAGATACTTTCAGCTCAGCTGCATTCCGCCAGATGGGAGGCTCTGTGGGGAAGGGATCGTGCTGGGCTGTGGTCTGCACCGCCCAGGGCGCTGTCCTGGGCACTGTCCCAGGGACCTCAGCAGGGCCTGGGGCATTCAGGGCAGAGGCAAGAGCTGGAGGAGCTGGGTAGGGACAGGATGTGGTCAGGTGTGCTGTGTGGAGGGGAGGTGCCCAGAGACTCGCAGTGCCACCCTGTCCCTGGGCAGCTGGGTGGCCGTCTGAGCTAGAGAGGGCCAGATGGGGTGGGCTTTGTGGGCCCCCCGCCCAGAGATGGCCTCCCAGAGCAAGGAATCATGAGGCCACTGGGGGGAGAAGAGAGCAGAGGTCCCCTAGGAGAACAGTGAACCAAGGTGGGGGTAACACTGGAGCAGCTAAAGGGCCAGAATGTTCTGGAAGGAACAAGGAGGTTAGTGAGAGGAGGCTCTATCAGCCCAGGGAGAAGCTAGGCCTGCAGCTGGGTGGTGCGGTGGTCAGAAGACAAGGTCATGTTCTAGAAACGGGCGTGAGGTTACGTGTGGAGGCTGAGTCACGAGTGTGTTCTCTCAGCATTCAGACGCAGACTCTGAAGTGGCCAGTGGATGTCACCAGCGTTGTTGCTGTCGGAAGTCGCAAGAAATTGTTTTCTCAGGTGGAAGAAAGTTAGTTTGAATGATCAGGGGAGCTTCCGAATTTGAGTCTGAGATGCAGACGTGCAGTGGAGTTGGGTGGATTCCCACTCGTCCCTTGTGTCGCAGCGAGAGCCTCACGTGGCAGGGGTGGTCGGCGGGCCCAGCCCTCACAGGCTGTGAGCTGTGGCTTCGAGAGCAGACCCCGCGCCCGCAGGAACGGCAGCTCCGAGACCTCGGAGGCCCACGCAGGCGTGCGTGCTCCCTGCCCGGGCCCCTCGGCACATCGAGGGTCAGCCTCGTGTCAGTCACACACAGGAAACGGGGTCGCTCCGTCTCCCCTGGGGATGAGATAAATGGCGTGATGAGCCATCAGAGAGCCCATCCCCTCCGCGGTGAGACACGTGGCAGCACGGCCACTGGGACAAGCTACCGTCCGCAGGATGGATGTGCCCGCGCCGGACGCAGCCCCAAAATCCATCGCATCCTTCATCAACCACTGGTCTTGTTCCCGTCTGACAGAAATTTAATTCAAGCTGGCTCCTGAAAATAATTATTGTATTTTAAGAGTAGTAATCATTGGCCGGGACATGATTGAATGTGTCCATGCCTATTGACTTTTTCTATGATTTATGGCTTTGTTTAGTCGATATTCCCATCGAAATTGTATAATTAATTACACATGTGCTGTCAGACTGCAGGATGGAGCGCCCTGGCGAGGATTTGGAGAGATTAAATTTCGCTGGGCTGTCCCAGCCGGCCGGGGTTTCCGCGGGGCTCAGCCTGCTGGACGGCAGTATCTGCTGCGTGTTCAGCAGCCGCTGCAGCGCCGGGCGCATTGATTTTCCGGCTCTTTCCTTTATCAGTGCGGAGTCTCTGCAGCAACAGTGGAATCTGTGCAGCTGGGAGAGCTCCTGACAGACACGTATGACCGCCAGCTGCTTTATCACTGTCCACACACGCCCTGCGCTGGTGTTCACTTCGCATCAAGAAGAGCGTTTAAGATACAAGTGGAATTGGTTATCGTGTTTGTGAAAAACCTCAGAGATACAAACGATCATTTCTACAGACGTGCAGCATCACTTCCGACCAGAAACGCCTCACGTCAGGGTTCAGTGCCCGCAGCAGGGCCCCCAGACCGTCGTGCTGGGTAGACACGGGGTGTGAGCAGGCAGGCCCCAGGCCCTGGCACTTGGGCACCGTCTCCATGCTGGTCCCCAGGGGAGGGGCCTGCCAGCCTGTCACAGCAGGGCAGCGGGCCACGCTGGCCCGTGCCCACCTGCCAGGACAGCCAGGCTTGGGGTCTGATGTGGGGTTATAAACACCACAGTAACCCCTGCCACCGCCACTGGGAAATCCTGGAGGGCAAAGAACCCTCTGGTGCCACCCAAGTCCTCGGGCAGTGCGTCTGGCACAGCCCCTGCCACAGCGGAGGCTGAGCACATCCACACGGAACTGGAAGGGACTAGCGTTTCAGAGCAGCTGCAGGTCGTGTGGATGGGTGGGCCAGGGCGGCTGGGCTGCGGAGGACAGGCAGGGGCCCGTGGTGACAGAGCAGTTTGGCTCTGCTCCTGTTTGAGCAGCTGGAAGATTCCAGCTCATTCCAAACCAGATACGTATTTGCTGCATTTTTTACTTAACACCCTTAACAAGCAGAAGGGTGGCAAGACTCAAGTAGCCCCACCGTTAAATGCTGCCACCCAGACCAGACAGCAGGGCTGGCGGGCTGCGGGCCATGTCCAGCAGAGCTGGGGGCCGGAAACCGCCTCGCGCTTAGGGCCTTGCCAGCGGCCTCTCCCGGGGCTTCCCAGCGTCCCCGACAAGCTGCCGGGCAGGGCTGTGCTTACTGGAGCATGTGCACATGCACATGAGCTGGGTCTCGGGCATCCACGTGCATGTAAACACATGTTTATAAACACAGACACACATGTTCCGGACTGGTCCACACCCCACAGGCACACCTCCCTCGAAGGTGCATTTCAGTCCCCAAGATGTCCCCTCACCCCAAGCCCAGCTGAGGAGCTAACTCAGGAACTTCCCAGAGTCCTCCCCAGAGGTGGAACGAGCATTTCAGGGGAGCCAGTCTGCACCCCACCGTCCCTTCTCCTTACCCACCTTTGCCCCAAGGCCCCGCTCCAGCCGTGCACCCTCCCCCGGGGGCGCTGGCCGCTGGACTTGGCAACGCTGAGCCAGTGAGGTTTCTGCCAGCACACCTCACCGGCAGGTGCAAGCTCTCGTGTCCCAGTGGGGTCCACCAGGCCCCATCCCTGGGCTCTGAGCCTCGCCAGGCAGGGCAGGTGCTCTCTGTGACAGGGGTCTCTGCAGGGAGGGGCACGAGCCTGAAGTCCAACAGCTGTGTCAGAAATGCCTCCTTTGTGCATGAGGAGCTTCAGGCCGCCCCTCCCTGAGCATGAGTGCACCACCAATGCTTTCCCGTGCATTTCCGCTCTGCTTCCCTCCCTCCCAGCCCGGGGGACCAGCGGGCGGGCGGGGCTGCCTGCCACCTCAGGTAGCGCCCGGCACACTGCGCACACGGCGCGTGATCGCACGCTTCGGGGGTGATGGATGAGGCAGCTTTGAGGGGAGCCCCTGTGCGAGGCCGCGCCCACCCAGCTGCAAGGGCCTTTGATTAATGAATGCGTCCCGAGGGCGTGTGTGGTGACGGCTCATCACCGCCCAGTGTGGCCAGAGGCCACGTGGCGCCCCTTCCCTCCCGGGCACAGCGTGCCCTGTGGGGTGCGCAGACTTCGGGCCTTTTTTACCAGCTCCCCGTGTGAGATGGACACTGCTCACCTCCGACTTAGTCTGAGCACAGCGAGAGTGGTGTCCCCTCCTGGGGACAGTGCTGGCCCTGCCCCTGTACTGCACGGCTTCTGCACATCGGGAGGTGGCCGCTCCCCCACGGGCATGCCGGTCCCAGTGCCAGCAGCAGCCGTGCTGGAGCCTGGGCTTGGCCTCATCAGCAGGGCTGTGGGCGCCCCTGAGCCCCTCGGGGCGTGTCTGAGCAGACCTCAGGGGGAGGGACCCGCCACCTGACTGTCCCAGCAGCTGCAGGCCCCTACTGCCGCGACCGCCATGCCCCCGGGGCCACACTGTGCTTGCTCCCAGACACACACACCAGTGACTTGATTTTCTTCTGTTTTCCTCTTCAGCTCCTAGAATTTGACAAAGAGCTGTCTGTCTTCAAGGACAGACTGTACGAACTGGACATCTCGTTCCCTCCCAGGTAAGGAGCCCCGCTTCCTGGGTGAACAGGAAACTGCCCTCCTCTCGGGGCACTGGCGGGCCCGTGCAAACCAGCCTGTGGCCCTTCCTGCGGCCTGAAGAAGCAACCAGCTGAGAGCAATGAGGAGTGCTTTCTTTATGAAAGATAGTCTTCTAGCACACAAAACATGGCCTGCTGGTTGTGCATCCTAGAGCTGGCAGCAGCGGCTGATGTTGCGGGCCTCCCTCAGCCGGGTCTGCGTGGTTTGGGCACGCCCACCAGCCTCTGCTGTGTTTCTCTCTGACGCTTTTAGAATCCAGACATCTGTAGCATTAGCCTCCTGTTCATTTCCTCTGACTGGTCACACACCCAGGGCCTCCCAGGGCCTGGACGCAACAGAGAAACAACAGACAGGAAGCCACCAGGCCCTGGGCCTGTGCCCCTCCAATGTCTGGGTGCAGGCTCCGACTGACAGGGCAGGCACTCAGAGCTCAGGGTCAGCACCCAGACCAATGGCGTGGGTGTCAGGGAGCCAGGGAAGCAGGGACAGTGGGCCCCACTCAGCCCTCGGGCCACCAGGCTGGTGCACCTGTATGTGAGCGGGTCCGCGGTCCCCGCTGTCCAGGGCCCTGGCTGAGCTCAAGGGCTGCTTTCAGGGTGCACCAGTGTGTGCTGAGCACTTCAGGTGCATTTGGAATCTGCTGATGGCGTTGTTTGTGGTTTGTCCAGGTGTTCCCTTCAGGATACCCTGAATGTCCCTTCCTCCTTGAATAGACCCATGGATCCCTTCCCCGGGGCTGTGCTGAGCTGGTGGAGGACAAGGGAGGCCTGAGGCCCTGGAGGCCAGGGTGCAGCCCTGTGCATACCTGTGCCCATGCTGGTCTCTGCCCCTCAAGTTTCTCCCAAATCCTGCAGCCTTGAAAGTCCCCCACAGCCCTGGCTGGTGTAGCTCAGTGGATTGAGCGTGGGCTGGGAACCAAAGGGTCCCTGTTCGATTCCCAGTCAGGGCACATGCCTAGGTTGCAGGCCAGGTCCCCTGTGAGGGCCATGTGAGAGGCAACCATACATTGCTGTTTCTCCCCCTCGCTGTCTCCCTCCCTTCCCCTCTCTCTAAAAATAAACAAAAATAAAATCTAAAAAAAAAAAAAAAGAAAGAAAGTCCCCCACACAGGGACAAAAGTACCGCAGGTCCTGAGCAGGGTGCAGGGCTGCTGGATCCCAGATTTCCCTGGGCAGGCAGCTGTGACCTGGTGGCCCCTAAGATCCCCCATGTTCATCTGGCGTCTTTTTTGTCCCTGGAACACAGGAGGTGTTGCTTTGGTGGCAAGTGGGAAGCACTTCGGTGCTTCCTGGGTATTGATCTTTGGGTGTTCCTGCCCAGCCCTCAGGACAGGAGGCCTGGGTGGCTTTGTGCATGACACCCTGCCCTCAGCAAGGTCCCGGGAAAGACCTGCTGAGTGGAATCTCCAAGGGTCTTACTGGTTCCTGAGTAGGACAACGGCCCCCAGAAATGCCTCTACCCTCTTCCCGGAACCTGTGAGTGTCCCCCACTTGTGACAAAAGGGACTTGGCCATGCATGAGTCCCTTAAAGTGGGGAGTATCCAGCCCTCAGGGCAGAGTTTCAGGGCTGGGGGCGGCCTGCAGGCCCTGCGTGACCAGCTGATCTGGTTTTTAGGTAGCTCCCCTGTGATTTGGAAACCCCAGTTGAAGGTTGCGGAGATGGACGTGTGGGGGGCAGAAAGGGAAAGGCATTCCTAGCTCGCACTCTCGGGCCAGCAGCTCCAGAGTGTGGGGCCCGTTCCCAGGAGGGACTGCGGTCACCCTCGCCCGTCAGAGCGGGAGCTCAGGTGCAGAGCCACCACAGGGCCGAGGCCGCTCCTCCGGCAGCTCCTCCCCGCATCCTGCCTCTCCCCCACTGCTTGGCCATACCGAGGCCCTCCCTCCCTCTGGTCCTGTTGTATTTTCAAAGCTGTGTCTGTGAGGACGAAATGGAGCCACAGCCCCCGAGGGGGCCGTGCAGGTGCGCAGAGCTGTTCTGGCAGCAGCACAGCTGGGGTGGCGGGCGGTGGCAGGGTGGCAGTCGTGGGTCAGCACCTGCCTGGGCGTGCTCTCTGACTCTGCCACGAGGTCTGTGGTGTCAGGTAGGGTATGAGTGTGCATGTGCAGGAGTCTGTGCACACAGATAGGTGTGCCCTGTGTGCCCTGCATGGGCGTGTGTGTTGTATGTGTGGGATGTGTACAAAGGATTGTGTGCATGGGCGTACTCATATGTGCACTGTAGCTGCACGTGCATTTGTGCACACGTGAATATCATGGGTTGTGCATGTGTGTGGGTGTACATGCATAGGTGCGGTATGTGCGAGTGGCTATGATCAGTTGTGTGTGTTGGTGTGCAGTCCATGGATTGTGTGTGCGTGCAGAGTACACGTGCATGGACATGGATGTGTGGACATGGGTTTCAGTGTGTATGAGTGATGTGGGTGTGCCTGGGTGTGTGCAAAGTTGGTACATGTGAGCATGTGTGTGTGTGTGTGTGTGTGTGTCTTGTGGTTGGGTTGTGTGTGCACAGAGGCCTGGGTATGTGTACACATGGGCCTTTGTGTACGCACGAGGTCTGTCCAGAAGGTATCCAGCCATGTCATATGAAAAACAGACATTTGCTCAAGAAAGACACAAGAAAAAAAAGAAAAAAGAAAGAAAGACATAAGAGACACAGGAAACACTGCACACAGGACAGTGACGCCTCCGTCCCCTTCAGAGGAGGTGCCTCAGAACCTCACGCAGCTCTCCTAGTCGCCTTCAGCTGCCCTGTTGATATTTTCCCGAATCTCATTGATGGTCTGAAATCTCTTTCCTCTGGAAGGTGATTTTAGTTTGGAGAAAAGCTAGAAGTCCCAGGGCACCAAATCTGGGCTGTAAGGGGGCTGAGTCGCCTGGGTGATTTGATGTTTCACCAAAAAACTGCACAAGACGTGATGCATGAGCGGGTGTGTGTTGATGTGGTGAAGCTGCCAATCACCAGCTGCCCCCAGCTGCAGCCTCTGCATCATCTGAATAGTTTCCATGGAGGAATGTTCAAGCTGAACGCAAATTTTGATGCAGATTCGTGGCTCTACTCGCTCAGTCATTTTGAATGTGACGGCCACACAGGACACATGCTCATTCAAAGGCGTCCACCACCCCCACTGACTAGTGCAGTGAAGTTGTCCTTGTTCACACACACGCACTCCAGTCCACGCTCCTTGGCTGCCAGGTCACATCGATGTCATACAAACCCTTTTCATTATAGTAACAATGGCTGGACTTCTTCCAGACAGACCTTGTCATATGTATCTGAGTGTGTGCACGGTTGTGGGGGGTGTGCATGAGGTGTAGCTGTGTGTGTGCACATGGTATATACATGGGAATGTGTACATGTGTAAGGTATGTGCATGTGTGGTTTGTGTGTGCTATGCACAGATGCCTGTGTGTGCACATGGAGGATCTGTGTGTAGGTGTGTCCGTGGGTGTGGAGGTGGGTGGGTTGTATATGCATGGGTATGTGTGGGTGTGTGCCTTGCATGTGGGGGTGTTCGTGGGTGTGGGTATGTGGGTCTGGGTGTGTATGCAGCATGTGTTCAGGTGTGTGGGTGTGTGTATGTGATTGGCTGTGTGCTGTAGGGATGTGCCTGGGTCTGGGTCTGGGTGGGTGTGGGTGCCATGTTGTATGGGTGTGGGTGTCATGTGGGTGTCATTGGTGCACAGGTGCCAGCTTGGATCCATTGGTGGCAGATGGGAGTGGTTGGGGATGCTGTCTTGGAGCAGAGAGTTCACAGGCCCCAGGACTCTGCCTGGGGGAGCTCGGGGACATTGCCCCAGGCTGTCTTGGTCCCACATGGGGAGGGGTGGCTCCAAGTGAATCGTGGGAGAAAGAAGCACTTAGTCCAAGGACGCCCTCGGGAAGGTTGGCACCCTGCCCCCTTTACAGGTGCTGTCCTGTCCCACACCAGGGCACCAGGGCACCCTTTGGGAACAGAGTCGGAATCCCATCCCCCGCACCAGGTCCTCACACAGGAGACCCCAGGGTCCGGGGTCAGCCAGAGACCCTGTCTCACTGGGTCTGTCACCCCAAGGGTGCCCGATGCGGGGGGGAGCCTGTGGTGCCTGGGGGCTGCCGCTCACCATCCCCAGGGCCACTTCTGCCGGGGCCGGGCACCTGTGGGCGTCTGCTCCCCGGCCATGGCTCCTGTCTGCAGAGCCTTTCCATGCTTCCTGCTCTTGCCATTCACGTGTGAGCCCAGTGCAACCTGGCTGAGCCGCCTTGGTCTCTGTCCTGGAGGAGGCAAGCTCACCAAGGGCCTCCCACAGAGTGAGACGTTGTCGCGTGGTCCCCGAGTGGGGCCTGTCACTCCCAGACGTGCAGAGGACGGGAGAGGCCCTCCCCGCTGAGCTCCCTGTGGCCGGACGCCCTAGTTAGTCGCACTCCCGTGATAGTCCCCAGAGGCCTTTCGTTAGCAATGGGCCTCACAATGAGCATGCCTGGGGGTTTTCTCCAGAAAAGCTGCCGGCCACTGTCCACCACGGATGCACTGGGCAGCACGCCTGGTGGACTCTGACCCAGCGCTGCCCCTCGCTCTGCTAAAAGAGGCTAGCATTTCCGGCACGTGCCATCAGCGTTCCTTCTTCTCGGCTCCAGGCCCAGCCACCTGTAGCCCCTTCTCCAGGGACAGCCACATGGGAGGCCAGTGGGCGTCCGAGCCAGCGTCGCGGTAGGGCCGGGCTGGACTCAGAGCAGCAGGAGTGTCACTGGGCAGGCCCACCAGGGCCACCTGGGCCACACAGTTCCCATGGGCTCCGCGTGCCAAGGACTCGGCGCGCTTGGAGTGCTCAGGGGGCAGGCAGGACCTTGGCCCAAGCTCTCCGGCTGCTGCTGGAAGTGCCGCCAGAGCTGGCACAGAGGTGGCCGTACATTCGTTGTCTGCGGTGAATGCTGGTGAGCAGACGCTCCCTCACTCTGTGCCTGGGCCCTGCAGGGGGACAGGGGGCCCTGCCCATCGCCTCCCCTCTGGCCCCGCGTCCACTCAACAGCTCCCGCCTCTGAGCCCAGGTCTGGGCCACACAGAGCCTGTGGCAGGAGCCACGCCTCCCAGGAGCACCCAGCAAGAGCAGCCGCGGTGGGCGGGGTGAAGCCCCTATCTTCTTACACGTCCGAGCCTGGGGGACACGGTTTACTGTTTAACTCTGAGAGTTTTGCTGTCGTCAACTTCAAATAGACTGAAGGAGAAAGGGGAGGTGGTGAAGCCGCCAGCAGCCCTGGCTGTTCTCGCCACCCTGCGCAGCAGAGGGTGCACCGTGGTCCCAGCACCCAGTCCTGAAGGGGCTGTTCTCCCCTGCCCCTGCCGACGGCAACAGCCCCCCTGCTCCCCAGGGGCCCTCCAGGGCCTCCCTTCCCTGAAGCCAGAGAACTCGGAACCCCAAGGAGCAGCCCCACCACAGGGAAGCACCCCTTCCTGATGTCACTGGACTGTCAGCAACAGAGGCCGATGGTCCCACCTTGGCCCATGGCCTCCAGTGCCCTGTGCAGGGGTTTGTCCCTTGTCTGTGTCAAGACAACAGTGGCTGCCACGTCACTGGGCTCACTTTCCACACAGCCTAGTGGCTGTGCAAGGCCTTCGCTGAGAAGGCTGACTCTTCCCACGCACCAGGACGAAGCACCCTGTCCCACCACCACGTGGCTGGTGTGGGCCTTGGGGACAAGTGCCCTGTGGCCCCAGGACCCTTCACACTGTCACAGTAAGGGGCCCCAGAGAGCTCTGCTCCATGGCTCTTACCTACTGAGAATTGCCGTGATTTTTAAATATTTAATAATTTACCTTTAAGTGACAGTAATAAACCATTGCATGTTAACATTTTTATGAAAAATATTTCCTGATCAAAAAGTAATTTGCAGAAGAATGGAATGGTTTCACATTCAAAAGAATTTTCGTAAAGTACAGCTTAACAGAGGCAGAAGGGATCTCGTGTCTGCTACAGCCCGGCCCCAGAGGCTGCTCTGGGTGGCCTGTGAGGGACGTGTCCCGCAGGAGGGCGAGTCCGTGGCCTCAGACCCCTTCTGCCCATGGAGTCCCGAAGCCCCGTGTCCAAGGCGTGAGGGCTGAGGGCAGAGCTGTGGTGCTGCTGGTCCAGGGCGTTCTGAGGAGGAGCCAGCTCTGCATGTGCACAGGTGACACGGCATCTCAGTGTGACTGTGACGCAGCGTTGTCTCCAGGCCCCGTAGGGCCCCAGGGACCCTGGCAGTCCACACACCACACCAAAAGCCAGCTGAGAGCTGGGGACCACCGAGACGCCGGCCACAGGATGGATAGCTGCTGCCAGGTTCCCCACGACAGGTGCGCTTCGCACACCCCTAGGCAAGCCGTTGTGTGCGCAGGCGGCTGCTCAGCTCCGTCGTGTGCAGGTCACTGCAGGCCAGGCTGGCTGGCAGCACCAGGTCGCAGCCCTTGACCTCCAGGCAGTGGCAGGAGGGCCTGGCACCGCCGTGTGAAGGGCTGTTCCTGGGGTGGGTTATGCTTGAGCGTGGAGCTGTGTGAAGGGACAGGAGGTGCCTGCATCCCGCTGTGCCCGCCCACACCCTGAAGGGCTCTGTGCTCAGAGAAAGCCAGTGGGGCCACAGCCTCTCCGCAGAGGCCGTCACTGCGCATCAGACACGCTGGCACGGGACCAGGCCACTCTCTGGCTTCTGAAGAAGACAGAGCTGCACATCCCACGGGGACAAGCTGCCCTTGCCGGGCTGGCTGGGTGGGGCCGTCTGTCCCAGCAGACACTGTCATCTGCAGGCTGAGCACCAGGGGCTCTGTCGTACTCTCCGTGGGCCAGGACGCAAAGTGTGTGCACTGCGAATGCGTGTCGACAACATGTGCCTGAGTGTGCACTCTGTGCAAGAACAAGCCCTGCTGTTTGCCTGGCCTGGTGCTCAGAAGGGAGCTGGGGCGTCCGTCTGTCCGCTGGTCCCTGAGCCCTGGTTGGACATGGCCCACACAGATGCTCAGGACCAAGCGCTGCGGACTAAGGCGCCAGAGACAGGTGTCGGAAGAGCAGGCCGTGCCCGGGCCTCTGGGTGCAGGTGCGCTCTGCCCAGGTGTATGCCCGGGCCTCTGGGTGCAGGTGCACTCTGCCCAGGCGGGGCCCGCGTGCCGGCCTCCTGCACCTGGGCTCTCCCACGGGGACGTGACGTTGCTCCTTGTGGTCTCCGTGTGGCCACAGCTCTGCTTCAGTCTTTTTGTTGGATTCTAGTTTTGTTGCTTTGCTTTTCTGGAATTTGAAGAATGCAGGCCTGGAAGCCTCCTTGGTGGTGGTGGGAGAATCTCTGTGACGCCCATCTCAGCACTTTCTCTGCGACTGAGTCGGCCTCTGTGCTGGGTGTCTGCTGTCCCTGCGCAGGGCTGTGACTTGGGGACAGCTGCCCCCTCACCCGGAGAGATCCAAGGGCCCATCCTCACCCTCCCTGAGGAGCGCAGCAGCACCCCCTTCCCTGTCTGCTCCTGAGGGAGCTGCTTCCGGGAGGGCCCCCCGCCCCCGCCGGCCAGCACAGTGGGGCTTTGTGTCGTTGGCCTCAGAGCCTCGGGGGGCGCCCGGCCAGTCCAGCCCACTCACGTGGTCCCCCAGCAAAGGGGCCACTGCCCACATCCTGCGGTGCAGGGAGGTGGGGGGGTGGGGCCACGAGGACAGGTGGGCGATTGTTAGCTTTATCACTTGGCTGTTCATTACAGCGGCTCTCCCTCACCGCCCCGTCCCCACCCTGCATGGGGTTTGCTTTCAGATAAGTCTGCGTGCACAGCCCGTGCTGTGTTAATCAATGTCAGCTCCCTGCCTGCTGCTGGGCCATCCGGGGTGGCGGGCGGCAGGCTGTGGGGCGAGGCCCTGCCCGAGCACAGGGCGGTGGTGGGCCCTGCGCCACGTCTCGCAGCCCCGCGGTGCTCCCGGGACCATTGCTCGCAGAGCTGTTTAATGGGCACCTTTGGTGTGTGGTGCAAAGCGGCAGCCCCTGGATTTACCCCACACTGGGGTGCATCCCCCTCGGGGGGTGGGCATCGTGGTGCAGCCAGGGACAGGGCCTGACCGCAGGTGCTTTGTGTGAGGGGTGGTTCCTGTCACCAAGACGTCACCAGACCACTGAGCAGAGATGGCAGCTTCTGGAGCAGGTGGATGTCACTCTCCGTCCCCGCCGCGTCTCCCAGTGGCGCTGGGCGGCGGCTCCTTCTGCACCTGCCCCTCCGACAGGGCACGGCCAGGGCCTGGGAGCCACGTGGCTAGACGCCCCTCACAGCGCCACCAGCGCTCCAGAGGCGGCAGGAAGCACCTAAGTCACGACATCCAGCGCAGAAGCCACCAGACAGCGCTGGGGCTGCTAGGGGGAGGGTGGCAGTGGTTCGTGATCGAGACAACCAGGTGCCACAGACCCCCTCTGGGGGATAACCTCGTCATGCAGCCACTTTGTGGCAGAGGCCCCCACTCCCTCACAGCCCGGAGGACCTTCTGACCCTACCCCTGCCCTTTGCCCCAGTGGTGGGGGTTGCTTAGTGACTTAGTGTTGTCCTTTGGAAAGAGGAAGGCCTGTGTGGGTCCCACTGCAGGCACCCAGATGGGACGGCGTGTCCTGGCCAGGGCAGGGCCCTGTCGGGTTAAACTGAAGAACTCTGGGCCTGGCGCTCACTGCCATTTGTCCTGAGAAGACGCTTGTAGGACAGCTGGCGTTCTGTCCGCTCTCGAAGTCAGTGGTGCCGGGAGTGGGAACTGCATGTGCAGTCAACGCATTTGCTGCTTTAGGTCTCCAATCATATGACCTGGGGGCTCCCTGCCCAGGCTGGGGCCACAGTCAGGCTCTGGTGGGGGCCTGCAGCCACAGCCGACGCTCCGGCAGAAACGCCAGCAAAGCGCTCGAGGCCCAGGGCCCCAGCGCACACAGCAGGAGCAGCCCAGAGACCGAAACAGCCTTTTCCTGGAACAGGAAACTTTAACGGAGAATAAGGTGCCTTTTACATCAAATACGGTATAATATTTTAGAATTAACCTACAGAACCCTTTGGACTTTCACAAGGAAGAGTTGCTGTCTTTGGCAAAGATTATACAAAATGCGCCAAGAGTGAGGGGCACGGCGCCATGGGGACGCACGCATGCAGCAGAGCCGCTCCCCAGAGCCGCATCATGCGGAGCACGTCTGCTGCCTCCTCACTGCAGCCCCTTCCAAAGGCCCACATGGGTGGGGCGAGCAGTTTCATGTGCGCCAGGGAAGACCCACTGGGCAGTGCAGAGCCCAGAAGCAGGGCTGTCCCGTGAGCTCCGGAGCAGGAGGAAGCCGCCCTCGGGGAGGAACGTCAGGGACCTTGGACAGGCAGCTGGTATCTGAGGACGATGGGGCCCTGCTCAGCTGGCAGCCACAGGCCCAGCGTGGGGGCGGCACACGCCCTCCTGCTCCTCGGACCCTGTGTGCGTCACTCCCAGGCCGGCTGGTTGGCCGCTGTGCCTCCTTCCTGAGGGGCTGCTGGGCCTCTGCCAGTGGTTGAGCAGGTCAGTGGGTGGGGCCTGTGTGGCCAGGGCAGGGACCGTGCCCACCATAGTGCTGACCCCACGGCCGTGGCCCGGGTACCTGGACACTTTCTGAGGAGGACTAAGGTGGGAGCAGGCTCCTGCTGGGCAGGTCTGTGTGACCGGGCACGTGAGGTCCTGACGCCATGTTTTCACCCCCGCAGGTTTTATTGTACTTTAAACCACATTCAAAAATAAAGCAAAGGCCCTGGCTGGTGTAGCTCAGTGGATTGAGCGCGGGCTGGGAACCAGAGGGTCCCGGTTCGGTTCCCGGTCGGGGCACATGCCTGGGTTGCGGGCCAGGTCCCTGACGAGGGCCATGTGGGAGGCAACCATACATTGCTCTTTCTCTCTCCCTTCTCTCTCTGAAAGTAAATAAATAAAATCTTTAAAAAAACAACAACAACAAAAAAAAATAAAGCAAAGTACCCTGGCTGGTGTGGCTCAGTGGCTTGGGCATCGTCCCTGCAAAGGGGAAAGGTCTCCAGTTTGATTCCCAGTCAGGGCACATGCCTGGGTTGCAGGCCAGGTCCCCAGTAGGGAGCCATGTGAGAGGCAACTACACACCAATGTTTCTTTCCCCCTCTTTCTTCTTCCCTTCCTCTCCCTAATAAATAAATAAATAAATCTTTTTTTTTTCTTTTTAAGTTTTAAAAAAATAAAGTTTAATAGAGGATCTCATTTCTTTAAAGGAACTGTGAGTTTGACTTTCTATTCTAGAAACTCCTATACAGGTATTTTTTCTGAGAGTGCCGGCAGTCCCAAGAGGCTTCGGAGAGAATCCCCACAGCCGCGGGCGGGACGTGGAGGAGGGCTGGAGCCGGGTGCTGACCTGCCTGTGTCCTGTCTCCCCAGCTACCCGTACAGCGAGGACGCCAGCCAAGGCCAGCAGTACATGAACACCCGGTGCCCCGCCTGGTGCGACCGCGTGCTCATGTCCCCATCCGCCAAGGAGCTGGTCCTGAGGGTGAGTGGGGGCCATCCCCGGCCCGTCCTGTGACAGGCCTCTAGTCACTAGGAGCCGGTGCCTGGTCTGCAGGGCCTGTGGGCAGAGCCGGACATCTGGGCCCTTTGCAATCTGAGACTGGGGAGTTCTCAGGTTTCCTGGAGCCGCTTGATTTGCCAGGGTTTTTCAGCTCCCACATTTTAACACAAAAAGAATGTTTTCAAAAGAATATCTGAATTGGTCTTGTCAACCCCATTAATACAAAAATGTAAAAACCTAAGAATGACCAGCGCTGACTCACCCAGGGCAGTAGCCTGACGCTCAGCGTGCCCTGGGCAGCAGCTGGGGGGCAGGGCCACGGCAGCTCCACGACCGCGGGCCACCCCTTGGCCTCAGCTCCATCTGCTGCAGGTTCCAGTCCATCCCCCGCAAGTGCCCAGGGCTGTACCAGTGGGTCCTGTGTGTGCTCCTGGGCCAGACCCTGGGTCTCGCCCACTGGGCAAGAGGGGCTGCTGGCAGGAGGGCAGAGCCCCCTCATGTTGCCCTGAGCACACAGCCCTGCCCCCCATCACCCACACGTCCCATGGGCCTGCTGTGTGGGCCCCACAGAAACTGGGCTGGAGGCCGGGGTGCGCTCAGTCTGCTGGCTTGCTCTGCTGGGGGTGGGGGCGGGGCTGGCAGTTCTCAGAGGGCTGTGTGCAGGGCCTGCCTCGGCCCCACCCCTGCCAGCTCTGAGCACAGGCATCTCCAGGGACCAGACAGGTGTCAACTACCTGGGAAAACATCGAAAACCAAGAGGGGTGCATTCTGCACTGTGACAGCCCCCGCGGCCCCTCCGTGCCCGGGGCCAGGGCCCGAGGCAGCACGGCGGAAGGCAGTGTTCCACACTATCTTACATTCATTCACACCTCCTCTGGTTTGGGGTGTGAGATTTAATGCTGCAGACGCAGTGGGGGCCAAGCCGGGATGGGCGTCCCTCCCGGGGCGGAGGTCCCAGCAGGCCCTCCCCTGGGGACACTGGGCGGCAGTCGTCACAGGCCACAGATGCGCCAGGCTGCATCCTCGGGCTCATCCATCATGCCACGCTCGGCTTCCTCATCTTCGTGTTCCGTCTGCTTCCTGCCTGAAAACCCGAAGGTGGCGGCGTGGCAGGGCTGCCGGGAGGCCGGTGATGGATGCTCAGCGAGGTGTGCGGCACCCGCGGTCATTTGTTTATGTGTCTCAAGATTATGCAGTTGGAAACTCACAATTTTATGCTGCCTCTGTGAATTGCCGCACCGCCCGTGATGAACAGCCCCTTTGGTGGGCGGCGGGTGGCTGTGCAGGGTGCCGGGCGCCCTCACCTCACCCTCACCTCCTCCGGGAGGTGAGCAGTCCGCACAGTAAACCCAACTGGCAGCTTCTTGCTACATTAAAGGTAATTCAGCCTCAACTTTCTCGTCTCGGGTGCTTGCGCTGTGGACAGGAAGTCCCGACCAGGCAGATGGCTGGGGACAAGCCTTCAGCCTCGCACCCAAAACGAGGGGTCTGCCAGGCCTGGTGGGCGGCAGGCGTGGTGGGCACCACGGTTTGTGACTGGGGGTCGTGCCAACCACAGTGGCTTGGGGCGCCAAGCCTCCTCGCCATCCAGGCCCAGAGACCCAGGTGCTCCCTCACCTGCCAGAAGCTTCCACCCGCCTGCCCGCCCAGCGACTCCCTGTGGGGCCAGTGGCTCAGGGGAAGCGCATGCTCGCAGGGACTGCCACCATCCCTCCTCCCACACCGGTCCCTCTGTCTGCTTTTCCCAGTCGGAGAGCGAGGACAAGGCTGTCACCTATGACCACATCGGGCCCAGCGTCTGCATGGGAGACCACAAGGTGACGGGCCGGGCTGGGCCTGGGGGTGGGCGCCTGCTTCTCTGCCTCCTCCCCCTGCCTGCCCCTGATGCTGGCGGCTCCGCACAGGCTGAGCTGTCTGCTTTTCCTTCATTTTAATGAGACAGCAGAAGGTGGGCAGGTAGGCAGGCAGGTAGGTAGGTAGTGAAGAGGCAGAAATGACTCGCTGCTGCAGAATAAAACACGGTTTTACTATTTGTAATAAAAGGACCATGTCCCCACAGATTATCTCTGAGGCCACTTCCCAAGGGTGCATTTGAGGTGTTGCATTGTCCTTATGCTGGTTTCAGCAGGCGGGTGGAGAGCGAGGGTCACAGGCCAGCACTTCAGGGACTCTTTGCCCAGGGAACTGTCCCTGCACTGAAGCCCAAGCTGTCCATGCTGAGGGGCGTGCAGGCGACAGGTGGTGCCCCCCCAGGCCAGCTGGAGGCCTCCACTCTTTCCCATTTCAAGGTTGCCCCAAATTCAGCCCCCACATGGGTGCCAGGCGGGAGCTCGTCCCACCCCCGTTGTCTGGGGTACGGTCAGCGGCCTTTAACCCGTTCGGGCATCAGTTGCCATCTGGAACGAACCCCTCTTTACAAAGCTGGCAGGGCCCGGCCCAGCCACGGTTCGCGTCGGCTGGGCTCTGGTGATGAGAGAGCACAGCCTTGGCCCCAGAGGCCCCGGGACCCTGGGCCCAGGCAGTCCCAAGGGTGTGAGGGCGAGGGGGGCGGGCCGGTGGCCGCCAGGGTGCTGATGCCTCCTCCTGTCCCCCTGCAGCCCGTGTTCCTGGCCTTCCGCGTGGCGCCCGGGGCAGGTAAAGCTCACGCACACGTGCACAAGTGTTGTGTCGTGCAGTGACGTGTGGTAAATATGGCTCCTTCCCTTGAGTTCACCTTTTCTGAGCTTTTCCTGGTGTGTCTGTCCCTTTAACAAACCACTGATTCCGTGGCAGGGAGGCAAGGCCAGCCCCAGGAGCGGACCCTCCGCCAGCCCTGCCTGTAGCGCGAGGAGCAGATGGAAGTCGCGTCCATTGAAGTCCACACTCAGCAGCTGCATCGAGTAACTCGCCCGAGCGCCGCCGCTAGCCGGCGGCCCGCACTTCGCTTCAGCCTCTGGCGGCCCCGGGGGCTCACATACCTCACTGTCTTGTCTGTTCATGTGACATTAAGTAGAAATATTGGGTTTTTTAATAAGTCACAGCCCTGTTGCCAAAACTCTAATAGACAGCGGAGGTTCTGTACGTTAGACTCCACGGTTTCCGGTCTGTAACAGCCGTCAGCGTGGACACGCGCGGGCGGCGGCGCCGCTGCCAGCTGGAGGCCAGCCGGGCAGGCGGGCTGCGCGGGCGCGGGCAGCGAGGCCCCGCTCTGGCCGCGGCCCGTGCGGCTCCCTCTGCTGCCGTGTGCATGGTTCCGAATCACACTGCAGCTGCTTCCCCGTTTTATATATGAATACATATGAATATATACTTTTTAAAGTAATTTATAAATCTTACCAGACTTATGCTGAATATACTTTCCAGTATGAATGCTCGAGAGCGCCGCGTCAGCGAGGAGAGCCGGAGCCGGGTGAGCTCTGTGAGCGTCCCACGCACCTGCCGACCCGCGGGGACCTGGCGGTGACTTGGCAGAACTCTGGGGCAGGCGGCCGCACGCCCGGCCACACTCGCAGCCGCCGCTCCTCGGCCTTCCGTGTGGCGCGAGGCCCGAATGTGAAGTCTGCAGCCGGCTTGGGTGTACACCTTTAAGGATTTTGTAAACTGTGTCGTCCGTCTTTTGTTACTGTTCTATGGTGCCAAGTATTACACATGAAACAATAATGCCCTGGGGGAGTGAGAATAGCCTCTTCCACTTCCAGTAGAAACCGCTTTGAACGTGAACTGCACATCACCGCGAGGAGGAACAGACCGTCCAGGGCTCAGCCGCCAGCGCCCTGTGTGGAGCCGGGCTGCCCCCCCAGCGCTGCGCCAGCCCCGCGCCCCGCGGGGGCCCGCGGAGGGCAGGCGCGTCCGTTCCTCCGCTCCAGAACACTAAGAGGCCCTGGTCAGTCACTGCCAGTGCACACGAGGGCGGCCGCCTGCCCATCTGTTCGGGCCGGCGGGCCGGGGCGGGGCTGCGGTCCCTGTGCTGTCCTCGGCCACACGGCAGTTCTGTCCAGCGGGGTTTCAGCTGCTGGTCACTGTGGAGGCCTTTAGAAATGACCGCTCCGGTTCCTAAGCAATAAAATTGATGATGGTGAACACAGCTCTGCCTGGCTCTGTGTCTCCCTCCGCACCCCCTTTGAAGTGCCCCGTGGGGGGCTGTGCCCTCCTCCGCCGCCGAGTCCCCGCCACCAGACGCCCACACAGAAGTGGGAGTCAGAGCCGAACCGCGGCGGGGCCTTTCCGCTGCAGCGGGGAGGGGCGGCCCTCCCAGCGTTTCTAATGAGATTATGTAAATGCAGGGCTGTCCTCAACCCCGGACTGGAAACCCCCTCGCTCTTCACTTGAGCTGAGAGCACACTTCACTTGCAGAAATAAAATAAATCTCCGTGTTGCTCCCTTAAAGAGAAAACAAAACCCACCAGTGGTTCCTTAGAAACCAGTTCGGCCGTCGGTGGCAACAAAAACTTAAGCTGTTCACGTTTCTCTTTGGCACCGGAAACAGCACGGAGCACCGCAATCATTTATACTTAACTTTGGGAATTAACACTCAGTCTTGTGCCCCATTAGGGTGCAACATAAAGAGCCGCGGCCGCAGCGTCCCGCCAGTCTGTTAAAGGGGCAGAGTCGGGGCGGCGGTGCTGGGACCCGCCCTCGGACCGCGGTTCCGCCGGCAGGAGGGAGGGCGATCTGGGTGCGGGCCGGGCAGAGCTCGCACGGCTCCCCGCGCCAGAGGCGCCGGGCCGCCGACGGGGCTGCGCCGTCCCCGCTGTCCGTCTTTCGGGTTTCTCTTCTCGGCCCCAGTTTGGACTGAATGCGCTTTCCCCAACGTGAGCTGAAGGGCCGTGACGCCGAGGAATTTAAAACCCCACTTAATCCACCCGCTGTGCGCTCCGCGCGAACTTGTAAATACCCAGCAACGGGGCGAAGGCACTTTACGCACCAACCGAGCTGACGGCGCCCGCGGACCCGGGCCGGAGGGAGCGGGGCCGGGCCCCCAGCCTGTTTCGGTCTGCCCCAGACCTCCCCCGTCTGAGCCCCGCGTCTCACCTGCCCAGCTCCTCGCGGCTCCTTCTCGCCGAGGGTTCGCCCTGCCGCGCGCCAAGCCTTGTCTGTCCCCGGGCTCCACCTGCCCGATCCGCGGCAACCTCCGCTCGGGGGCGCGGGGACCAAGCTGGCTCCGCCGCTCACGACCCTCGCAGGACCCTGGCGGCCGGGAGAGGGGACGGGAAGGAAGAAACACGCGGTGCAGCCCGGAGCCGCGGCTCCGACGGGACGTGTTAAATAATTTATTGATGATACAAAGTGATTCCGCCGAGCCCGAGCCGGCCGCTTTATAACTTATTCTGTAAAAATATATGTACAACTCCGGCTGGGGGGCGCTGGCCGCACCCCGCCCTGGCCCTCCGGCCTTCCGCGGCCTCACAAGGCGTCCCCCGCGCCGCCGCCGCAAGGGCTGACCAGCGCCAAGTTCGAGGGTTTGTGCTTCTTGAGCAGCCGCGTGATCTTCTCGTCGTCCGAGTTGGGGTCCAGGGGCCGGTTGTACTCGTCGTCGTCCTCGGCGTCCGACGCACCCACCTTCAGCTTCTCGGCGTCCGAGTCCTGCTTCTTCTTGGCCGACGCCATCTCCGCCGCGTGCCGCTTGCGCCACTTGGTCCGGCGGTTCTGGAACCACACCTGCGGACGCAGGAGGGCATCAGGCCCGCTGCCCGCGGCCAGCACCTCGGCCCCCACCCCGGCCGCAGGGCAGCGGCGCCTCCGGGGCTGGGCCAAGGCCGGCGGCCGCTCGCGGGTCGTTCGCAGGACGCGGGCGGGAAGGTCTACCTGGTGCCGCAGACCCTCGAGAGGCCGCCCGGCCGCGCATCCTCACCTTGACTTGGCTCTCGGTCATGCCCAGGGAGTAGGCGAGACGCGCGCGCTCCGGGCCCGCCAGGTACTTGGTCTGCTCGAAAGTCTTCTCCAGCGCGAAGATCTGCTGGCCGGAAAAGGTCGGCCGAGAGTGCTTCTTCTTGCCGTCCTTGTCCAGGACCCCGCCGGCCTGGACTGCACAGGAGAGCGGGTGAGCGCGGCCGCCGCCCCCGTCCCCCGTCCCGCGCCCCGCGCCGACTCCCACGCGCTCCACTCACCCGGGCCGGCCAGGCGCGGGTCCCTCCAGGGCGAGCCCTGCACCACGCCGGGCCAGAAGATGGGCGCGCGCCCGGGCAGCTCAGCAAGCGGCTTGGGGTAGCTGCGCGCCACGGCGGCCGCGGGCCCGAAGTAGACGCCGGCCGACGAGGCGAGCCCGTTGAGACGGGGCAGGCCCCCCAGGAGGCCGCCGCCCGCCGCGCCCACGGGCCGCCCCAGGATGTCGCTGATGCCGTGCGGGGTGCCGAGCGGCAGCTGCGCGCCCAGGCCGCCCAGCGCGGGCGCCTTGAAGCCAGCCGGGCCCTGCAGAGCGTAGGGGAACAGCGACGTCTTCATCTCGGCCATGTTGTGCAGCGCGGCCAGCGGCGCGCTGCTCAGCACGAACGCGCCCGGGCGGTTAGCGTCCATGGGCGCCGCCGCCGCCGGCCCGGGCGCCCATCCGGCCCGGGAAGTTCGCGCGTGGCCCAGGAGGGCGCCGCTTCACGGGGCGCGGGGCGCGGATGGGCGCCGACGGCCCCGGAGGGCGGGCGCGGGGTGCGGAACTCGGGCCGGACCGGGCGGCGGCGGGGCACGGCGGGCGCGGGCGGCGGCTCCGGGGCTGGTCGGAGCGGCGCCGCGCGGGCCGGAGGCGCTGATAACCGCGGGGCCCCGACGCGGCGCGCGCGCTGATTGGCTGCGGGCGCCCGCGGCCCGGCCATTGGCCAGCGCCCCGCCCGCCGCGCGCCCCCGCCGGCCGCGCACTCCATGAAGGGCCCATTAGCGCGGCAGGTGCCTTCCGGGCTGTAAATTTGCCCGATTTATCTCCCCCGGGACGAAATAAATCCCGTTGGATGGGAGTTTAGTTAGGCACAGGTTTTAATGGGAAATCAGGAAAAAATACGAGAGCATATTTTATCGCCCGAAAGAATGCAGATTTGAGGATCCACACGGCAGCTCCCATGCGCCCCATTAGACGAAGCGCCCCCGGAGAGCAGGCGCCGTCGGGGGACACGGCCAGCGCCCCGCCCCGCGGTTTCCCGGGCGCCCCCACACAAGTCGGGGGACAGCCGCCACCATTTCCGGGGACTCTCGGGGACACAAACGGGCGACGGAGGAAACCAGAGCTCAGAGTACGGGGCCCGAGTGGCCAGACGTGGCCCTCGCGAATCTGCTCCGTCTTCACTGGCGAACAGCTGGAGCGGTGGCGAGGCCAGTCCTGGGGCCACGTGCGCACACGCTGCCGGGCGGCTCCCCGTTCGCTCCCAGCCGGCAGGCCCGTCCTCTGCCGGGTTGGAGCACCGGCATGGGCCCGGCCTCCCGAGCGGGCGTTTCCGGCCTAAGTTGCAGCCCAGTTCTGGGGAGGCAACCTGAGCACCGAGCTTCCATCGGGCCCCGGGGCCAAGCCCAGGGCCATCCCCCCGCGCGCGCAGCCTGAGCCCGGGGAACGGGGAACCTCGCAGCCGCAGCACCCTGAAGCCCACGGCCTGTGGGCTGCGTCCAGGGCCTCCCCGTGGGTTCGAGAGTCTCGGCCCTTAGACAGGCAGGTGGGGCCCACGGTGTCCTCCCCAGAGCTGCTGTGGGTTCAGATGAGACCGCGGTGGGCTCCAAGCGCCGGTGGAGAGGCGCTGCGTAAATAAATGCTGGGCGGTGGCATTTTCGTCCTTTTGGGTGGCGTCACGTATTAATTAGTAAGTGGAGAATATTAGTATTGTCCGCTGCCCGTTTGAAGCTGTGACCCGAACGTCCGCGAACCGACAGCCCTTTCGTGGCGGCAGGAAGGGGCTGCGCCAGGCGGGCCTTCAGAGCCCCGTGCGGTCCGTTCGCAACGACTTTACCGGTTCCCTCCGGCCTCCCGGATCTCGGTGGCGCGCACAAAGGCGACCCCCGCGGCTCTGCGCGAGGACCCAACGCCCGCTCGCACCGCGCCCCCCGAGGGTCCATTTTCGTTGTGTTCAGTTGGCCGTGGGGTCTGGGGCCCTACACCGGACCGCGGCTCGGAAAGTCGTTGGCCGCGTGCTGGGCGGGCGTGGGATGGATGCCCCCACCTCGCGTGCGCGCACCGGCTGTCCCGGCTTCGGGTGAGTGCAGCCAGGCCCAGGGAGTGGGGGGAGTCTCTCTCCCGGCCTCCTCAGCCGATGCCACACTCGTGGGATCCGGGCGTGGCTGCCCCCGAAGGATCGGCCCCAGCGGAGCCGGGCCCCCGACACCCAGAGCGCCGTTCCCGGGGTTTCCGCGCCGCGAACGGTGCGTGGTCCGCCTGGCCCTGAGACCTGCCTGGGCCTCGCTCGCGCCCCACTTTCTCGGAGGAAACAACAGCGTGTGTGCGCCCCCAGGCCCCGGCCACAGGGAGGACCCTCCCCGCAGAGTTTGGGTCTCTCTGGGCTCCCCGGAGGGGCCGACAAGGGTGGCCATTTCGGGCTCCAGTGAGGTCGAGATGGGAGGGCCCAGGGGCGGGACCGAGGGGGCCCGGACCCCTCCTCCGCGCGACCCAGCCCACCCGGGGTCGCGGCGGCCGGAAGGCTCTCTGGGGCAGGCTAGGAAGGCCGCGCTTGGGCGGGATGACAGAGGCGGCTACCTTCCAAAGGGTCCCCGCGACCCCGACTGGTGGCAGGAGGGACACCCAACTCCGGGCGCCGCGCTTTGGCTCCTTGCACACCGCACGGGAGCCTCCCAGCCGCTTTTCACCGCTGAGGAGAGAGACCCTGACTCGCTGCCCTGACCCTCAACGGCCCCAGGCCTGTCTGCGAGGCCGGACTCTTCCTGGCTGCGCCCGGAACGCTTGGAGAGGTGACTGGGACTGCCGTCCCCACCGGCCGCGGCGTGCATGGCTCAACAGGGAACCTGTGCCAGGGGCGCGGGATGGGGGCTCGGGGTACGGTTTTGGAGGAACTGGGTGAGGCGGGGCATCCGGAGTGCCGGGGGAGGGTGGTCTCTTCCACCCCCTTCTGACCCTCGGTGTCTTGGTGCGCGCCCTGTCCTGCCCTGCGCGCCCGGGTGCCGCCGCCCAGGGCACCTGCTTCCGGGCCCCGATCCGAATATAAAGGCTTGTTAGCTTCGTCTTCCCGACCCGCCGTCTCTGGCCGCTCCGCTGCCTGCGCGCCCCGCCCCACTACCCGGCCTCCCACCGCATCCCCTCCTCCTGCGCCCCAGGCGCCGTCCCCTCCTGCGGGGAAGGTCTGGTGGCCGCGGCGGGAAGGCGCCTCAGGCCTCGCCCTGCCGGGGGCGGGCCTCCTCCGAGCGGCGGAGAAGTCCGAGAATGCCCTCTCCTGGTCTCGGCGTAAACGTCCCGCAAACGAGGAGGGCCGGCGGCGCATTTCGTCTCAAACAGCGCCGTCCGGAAATGGAGAGAACTGCTGTTTGGCAGAGATTTAATTCATTCAACATTTATTTATTGGGCACCTGCTAGGTGCCACGCGGTGCCATGCGCCCCTGGGAGAGCCACGTGAGCGCAGCCAGCTCCGCGCCCCCCTCACCGCGCGGGAGGGGCTGTGGGGAACCGGGAAGATGGAACTTGTCTCAGCGCCTGCAGGACGGGCGGGACCATGACTCTTAGAGAGTGGAGGGGGTCGGGACGTGTCCCTGGGGAAGGCGGGCCAGGACAGCAGGCGTCCAAGTCCTGGGAGGGTCATGTGGGACCTGGAGGCGGCAGGACAGGACAGGCAGAGGTGCCTGGGAAAGCAGCAAGGGTTCGCAGCCAGGAAGCCACTGAGTCCCCGAAGCTCTTACCAGCAAAGTGGAGATGCGTCCCTGTGGCACCCTGCCGCCCGTTCCCGGGGCTGAGGCCTCAGGGCAGCCCTCCCCCCACCTCCCGCGCCGGGGGGGGGGGGAGGGGGGGAAGGGGGGGCGGGGGGGCCCTAGCTTCCACCACCCACGTGTGAGTGGTTCTCTGAGTTGGATTCAGGGGTCGGTCGGCCACTGAAATGACCCGGTGTAGTCCTGTGGCCCAGACGCGGGTGGAGTGGGGGGCGGTGTGCCTGCTGCCCTAGGGTCTCAGAGAACCAAGACAAAGAGCTGGCTGTGGGTTCGCTGAGGATGGCGGGCAGATCGCTCCCGGTCCTGAGCGAAGGCCGCAGGCAGCCCCTCTGGAAAGGCAGCTGGCAACAGCGCACCACTCCCCACCCAGCGCCTGAATGTGCCTGCTCCCAGCCTTGCTGAGGAGTGAGGGGGACTGTGTGAAAGGCAGTGAGCCCGGGACCCCTGGGGGGTGGGAGGGGCCAGGATAGTTGGGCAGAGGGGGCCCAGGCACTGCCCCCTCTCCTGACTGCCACATTGCGGGGTCCAGGCCTGATGCTCCAACTCCTGTCTATTCCCCCTGGCGACCAGGGCGCAACAGGCTGAGGCCCGGGAGCCGGGGTGCAGTCGCCCCTCCCTCCACCACTACCCCTGAACCGCCCCCAGCCCCTCGCTGCGCCTTCTGCCTGGCCCTTGCTCTCAGCTCACCCTGCCTCCATCCTGCCTCGGCCTGGCCCTCACGCTCATCACCCGATGCCTCCCCTCACCCACCGCCCGCCAGGGCCCCTGCTGCCCACCCGGCTCAGCGCCTTGGGGACTGAATGAGTGCCGCCGCGGGAGGGAAGGAACACACACCCTCGTCCCCGGTTCAGGGGGCTTTCCAGGGCCTGGCGTCAGGGTGGGTGCAGGGGGTCTGTGCCCACACCCAGGGAGCAGGCTCCGCTGAGGGACATCTGCGTGCGGCACCCAAAAGGGACTCTGAGCCGGGCAGCTTCCCCAGGAAGACTTGGGTCAGGCCCTGCAAGGCTGGGGCCCCAGCTACGCGGAGGAGGCCTGAAGCTGTGCCAAGGCAGAGGGCGGAGCAGAGGGGGCGCTGTGGAGCCCCACTGCCCTCCGCTCCCCCGCAGGAAGGGCCCAGTGGCTCCCCTCTCCCTGGCAGGGCAGCTGGAGGGCCCCTTGACCCAGCCACTCCCCTGCGGACCCCTTGGCTTCCCTGTATGGCCGGCACCTCCCACCTTGGGAGACCCCCCGCCCTCCAGCTCCTTTATTCCTTTCAAAGGTGTTTATTTTCATAAATGTCACATCCCCAGAAAAGTGGACAGAATCACACCACACATTCTTGTCCCCCAGGCTGAGTCCCCTCCGTCCCTTCCCTTCGCTGGCCGCACCTCTCTTCTCTCAGGGAGCCCGCCGGCACTGAGGCCTGACAGAGGTGGCCAGAGGCCCTTCCTCATGGGCGCCTGCACGCTGGCTCCCAGACCACGTGGCTGTGCGGGGTGCCCAGGGCCCGCGAGGCTCTCCAGCCACCGCCAAGTCACTGGGTGGTCCTCTGCTTGGGGACAGCCGTGCCCGGGGCCAGCGCGGCTGCTGTGCAGTGCCGCACACGCACGGTGCACACACCTCGGTCACCTTACTGAGCTGCCGGTCAGCGCCTTGGAAAGGGTGGGGTGTCCACCCTCCTGGGCTCACCTGGCAGCCCCCCACGCAGTCTCCCTCCCCCAGGGCACCAGCTTCGCTGCCCAGACTGTGACCTCCCTTTCCCACGCCCTGCAGGGCCCAGGCTTCGAGGAGCTGGAAGGAAGGAAGGAAGCAACAAAGGAATGCTGGTGGACAGACTCCTCGGCAGAGGCAGCTGGGGGTTGGGGGGACTCCTCCTGGTGGGAACCGAGGCGGCAGCCCCACCCCCACCGAGCCCCAGGCCCGCCTGCCTTCCTGCTCCGGGAGCTTTGCCTGCAGGTGTCCTGGGTTGGTCAGCCTTCCTGCTCTGAGGAGAGACCTGTGCCCACTGGCAGCCACACCCACTCCAGGCCGGACATGGCTGTCAGACCTACACACCCAGCAAGCTCCCCCACCCGACGAGGTCCCCGCTGAAGTCACCCCCACCCTGTGTAAACAGGGCCAGGCAAGGACGTGGCAGTTACCTAAATCAGGAGGGGCTCCTGGGAGGAGGCGTCCTGCACCTCCAAGGCCAAGGCCTCAGGGCGACCGTCCCAGGGGAGCGCCTCTTGCCTCAGAAGCACGGTCTGAGGTCCGGAGAAGCTTGTCTCCTTCAGGAAAGGACAAAGGGAGGTGCCGTAAATCATGGCTGCGAGCTAATTCCCCGGGGGCCTGGCGGGCACCAGGTGCGCGTCGGCAGTAACGAGCTCCCCCGGGCCACTCTCCGGGGGGCGCCTGACCACCTGCCAAGTGAGCTAATTGAGCGCCCAGGAAAAGATTTGTGTCAGGGCACCCGCCCTGCACTTCTGCGGAGGGACCGGAGCGACACCGGCCACGTGGGCGCTTCCGGAAGGACTCCTGGCTGCCATCCAGGCGGGTGTCTGTCCCGTGTGGAGGCCTCCGGGGGCTGAGGGTCCGGCTGTGCCACTGGGTGAGCCGCCTCCCCAGGTCCTGGGGGCCCTTCCCAGCAAAGTTGGGGCACTCGGCCGGCCGTGTCCTGCGGGAAGGGGCCCACTGGGGTGGCGGGTCCCTCCATGCTGGTCCCCTCATGCCCTAGAGTGGGCGCTGCCTCCCCCTCCCCATGAGGCTTCTTCCTGAAGACAGGTGAGTCCGTGAAGTAAGGCAGACAGGACCCAGGGGAAGGGCCACAGCACATGGGCAGGTGCTCCGGGGGTGGGGAGGGGTGCCAGGACACCCTGCCTGCTCCTACCCGCACTACACTCCTGGTGCCCGGCCCCAGATTCCAAGTCCCCCCGGGGGGCTCCCACCTGGAGGATGGGGGCAGCTGGGGGTGGGCACAGGCCCGGCCCCAGATCCCAGCCCCTGGGTGGTCACTGGGATTTTCCTCTGCAGCCCCCTCTCCCAGCCCGCATGGGACTGGGGTCCCCACCCTGCAGGGTCATGGGGGGGGCTCCGAGAGTGCAGTGGGGCAGAGGCTGACTGACCACAGGAGGCCAAGGAGGAGCAGATGGGGGTGGGGGACCCTGGAGGGGAGTCCCTGAGGAAGAGGGACGGAGGGGCACCAGCCTCCACTTTGGAGGGAGCTGCAGACCGGCCATCGGCTTCGGCAGTGGGCGCAGCGAGCTCCAGCCACCTGGGGGGAGACCGCAGTGGGGTGGGGCTGAGAGGCAGGTGTCCCAGGCCCCTGTCTCCCGTGGCCAGAGCTCAGGTCCACCTGTGTCTGCTCGGGGATGCACTTGCTGCCCCAGAGGAGTTGGGGGCGGGGCAGGATCCAGCCACAGTGGGGGCCCCACATGGGGGTCTCAACCTACCAGGGCAGCAGGTGACAGACGCCTGGGGCCCTGCCGCTGCGGTGGGCATGGGGGCAGCCTTGCCCTCTCAGCCGCCCTGGCCCCGCACTGCACACAGGGCCTGGGCCTGGCTGGGGCAGGTGGGAAGGGAAGGCCGGCACCCAGGCCAGGAGGCGGGTGCTGGGCTCCCACCCAGAGGGCTCAGATCCTGCCAACAGAGGCTGCGCCGGAACCACAGCGCTGGACCCCGGACCTGTGGCTCATCTGCAAACCCTGCTGGAACCCCTTCCTGGTGGGGGTGGGGGCAACACCACCAGCAGAGACCCTGACATTCCCGCCCGCTCCCCATCGGTGGCGGTGCCCCGTCCTAAGGCCTGGACATCTGCATCATGCGGGTGCCCCGCCACAGAGGGTCCCAGACACTCACTGCCTCCCTCAGGGCCAAGAACACGGGCGACTAGAGGCATTGCCTCATGCCCGGCACCCGCCCCCACCAGCCCCTCGCTCAGCCTGCACCTGGGGCGGCAGGTCTCTCGCCCCGGGAGTTCTGAGCGTGTCCCTGGGAAACGCAGACCTGACCCCCTGCCTGGCCACCCCGTGCCCGGGGCCTCGTTCTGCCTGCTTGGGGATCTGCCTGTAACGTCCCGTGTCCCCAGCCTCTGCCTGGGTCCCCTGCAGATCCCGGGTCCGTGCAGCCACAGCGGCCCTCCTGGAAGGGCTGCCCAGCCAGCAGACCTGTGTGCCCGGGGCCTGTCCAGCAAGGCCCTCGGGAACACGCACTCCATCCATGCGCCCAGTCTCTCCCACCTACGGGCGCAGGAGGACTTCTGTGGGATCTCACATCTAAACATGACTGTGGATGGAAAACGTCCACGGCGGGGGGGTCCGGGGCGGGTGGGGTGCGGGCAGTGTCCCCTGGATGGCGGGGCCTCCCGGCTCCAGCACAAGACACGAAAAGAATCACGTGGCTGCCAGGAAAACTCGTGAACGGATCTCAGGGTGAGGGAGCCCGCCATGAGTAAGAGCTGGCAGGGCCAGGAGAGTGGGAGCAAGCTTTCAATGCCTGTGACAGGGAAAACCCATGTTCCTGCTATACGGAGAACTAGAATTAGTAACACAAAGGGAAGAAAAGGGCAGGTCACGAATAAACCCACGAATAAGAAATGCATGTCCGCCGGGCTCGTGACCAGACACCCAACTCAGGAAAGTGACACAGGAATGCGCCCAGGACGCCCCCAGCAGCCACCTCGGGGCGCACAGCCGGCTTCAAGGGGGCGGGGAGGGGGGCTCAGCAGCCCATCTTCGGGGGGCAGTTCTGAGTTCTCCGTTTCCGAGGGGGTGCTTCCCAGGCGAGGTCACAGGCAGAGGGGCCCTGAGTCCTTCCCACGCCCCCAGACCCTAGCCCGGTCGCAGGGGCTGCCCAGAAATCCGGGGTGGGGGGTGTGGGGAGGACGCCCGGATCCCCAGGCACCCAGCGGAGGACAGCCACCTCCACCTCATGATCATGATGCCCCCTCTCACCGCTTGTCACAAAGAATTAACATCTGTAATAGGAAAATTGAAGAGCCCCCTGTAATTTGGCCCATCAGCTCCCTGTGGCCGCCAGCCAGCAGCACGGAGAATTAATCTAGTCACCCCCTCTGGTCCCATGAGTTGTGATCAAAGCGTCAAACAATTAGATTGTACTGGCCACGGCGGACGGAGTGGCGGGCTGAGCGCGTCTCGTGAGTCACCCTGACTAAGGCAAGGGGCTGCGTGAAGACCCCCAGGACCCCTCGCCGTCCCAGTCAAGCTGCGTCTGTGGGGCAGCCCATGCCCCTGCGGGTCCGGGTCCGTGAGCCGGGCAGCCTCGGGGACCCCCCGCGGGGGGGACAAGACCCTGGAGTGGGCACGTCCCTGCGGGTCACCCCCCAAGCTCTCGATGATGCAGGAGTCGCCCAGAGTCCCCGTTAGGGCCCCGGTGCTGCCCTGTGCTTGGAGGGGCGGGACAGTCCCCACTCCAGGGGCCCGTGGGCGGAGCCTCCCCGACCGCACTGCGGGCTCCCTCCTGTCCTTTTTTAAGGGCGGAGACGTGCTGCAAATTGATTTCACCGTTGGAAATGGGACAATTAAGCAGGTTGTTTCCATCTTCATCATCGTCAGGATGAAACGAGAGGACGGCGGGCGTGGGGAGCCCCTCCGAGTCCAGCCAGCGGCGCATTAATCGAATACAGATGGCCTCTCGCGGGCCGCGGCCCATATTTCAGGGATATGGGATAATGATGCCGGTAAATCACTTTTACAAGATATAAAATTACTGGCTCCTCTAGAAAGATCATTAAGAAAAACAATTGCTCACAGCAACTGGAAATAGAGTTTTAATTATTTAATGCAGAAGTTAAACTATTAGAGACCAGCGTTGGAGGAGGGAACTTAATAGAAATTTATATACAAGGGGCTGTGAACATTTTAGTTTATTAACCCGCCTAATTTCTTAATCCAAATCAATCTGAAGCCTGTTTGAGCTGTAGCTGCGAATTAAGTCAGGACACAAGGGAGGCCGGGTGCAGGGCCCCGGGTGGACAGGGGCCGGGGCGGGCTCCCGGGTGAGCGGGGACACCGGCGGGGTCGCCAGGCAGGGGCCCCGCAGCCCGCGAATCCCGCACAGCCCGGCGGAGGCGTGTGTGCCGCGGCCGCACAGGGAGGATGGGCCTCGGTCTGGTCCGGGCCTGGGGGCGGGACGCCCGGTGCGCCGAGGCCCCGCCCCCTCACCCCGGGCTCCGCCTCCCCGGGGAGCCGCCCCTCCGCCGGTTCTGCTCCCGGCAGGGCCCGGGGTCGCGGGCGGGCGCCGCACGGAGGGGAGGGAGCCTCACAGGAGGGTCTGGCTCCAGAATCCCGAGACGGGACGTTTCTAGCTCGTTGCGTGGAGACACCAGGGCTTGTGCAGATGCCCGCGGAGCGCGAGCGTCCGAACAGCAGAACGGTGGAGAGGCCCGTGCACCGAGAGGGCTTTATTTTCCAAACCTTTTTTTCTTAGAGACAGTATTTCTTTATCTTTGGAGAGAGGGGAGGGGAGGGAGAGAAACATCAGTGTGTGGGCGCCTCTCGCGTGCCCTAACCAGAGGCCTGACCCTCCGGTTCGCAGGCCAGCGCTCAGTCCACTGAGCCCCACCAGCCAGGGCTGGTTTCCAAACTTTCTACAAATAAAACATATTGTAAAAAACACTTTATTTTTTTTTTTTAAGATTTTATTTATTTTTAGAGAGAGGAGAAGGGAGGGAGAAAGAGAGGGAGAGAAACAGCAATGTATGGTTGTGTCTCACATGGCCCTCACAGGGACCTGGTCTGCAACCCAGGCATGTGCCCTGACTGGGAATTGAACCGGGACCCTTTGGTTCCCAGCCCGCGCTCAATCCACTGAGCTACACCAGCCAGGGCAAAAAAAAAACACTTTATTTTTTGAATACGGAAATCACTGTTTTCAAGACAATTAAGAAAACAAGTCGAATTTTTGAAAGGCAAGCAAGACACTCACGGGCCGGGCTGCACCAGGTGGACAGGGCACAGAGGGGGTGCGGCCTGGACTCCGGTGGAGGACTGGGTGGGGGCAGGCCCAGCACCGGGCAGTCCCGGGTCAGAGAGGATGAAGCTCAAGGTCGCAGAGCATGGACCAGCGGGACAGCCCCCCTCCCACACTGACCTGCTCCTGGAGGCTGCCTGTCACCAGCCTCTGTCCTTGGTGAGACGCGTCCCGGCGCACAGCCCGCGTCACCCTGCCTCCGAGGGCGGCCACCGCGCGAGCCACTTCTGTCTGTTATGACCAATAAATCCGAAGGTATCTTTCTTCTCCTTACAGTTTTTAGGGTTACATAAATTTCACCCATGTAATTTTTTCATGCTTGGATCTATTACAGAAAGCCACTTCTGTTGTAGAAGTTAATTGATAATGTGATTTGTTATGTTGCTGGGACATAATTCAGAAAGTTATTTTAGCACCACTGAGACGTGGAGCCGCACTCACGCGAGCAGGCGCGGGGGTGCCGATGAAATATCTCCCAAAGCTTTTACCCAGGGGTCTGGGCGCCTGCCAGCACCGCGCCCCGGGAAGCCCGTATTTCCAGCGCCACTCTGATCTAAATTTATTCCTGGTCATTAGTTAACTTAAAAAAAAAACCATGGGAAAACTATGTGTATGTGTTTGGAAAAAGGAAAAAACTCCAACAAAAATGGGGGAATCTCCACCTTTCGTGCTGGGATGCAGCCTCACCGCCAGCATCAGGCCATGAGGAGGTGGGGGTGCGTGCCAGGAAGTCCCTGGTCCCACCCACTCAGCTCCCAGGTCCCCCAGCCCACAGACACGAGGTGACCAGGGGGCACTTGGCTTGGCACCATCTGGCCCTTGGGTGACGGCCAGGTGCTTGGAGGCCGAGACGTCTCCAGGTGAGGCAGGCAGGGACAAGGCTCTGCCTGGGGACCGGCCTTGTGCTCAGAAGCTGGTGGGACAGTGCCAGACAGGACCTGGCACCTCCTGCTGGGCTCAGCGCTCAATCATCGGTGACCCCCCACCGCAAAGAACAGGACAACGGTGAGCAGGCAGGACTAGCGGCCTCGCCAGGGTCCCCAGTGCTGTCAATGCTTCGTGTGCGTCACCGCTCTCCCTTACTTGGGGGACATGAGGTCCCGGCCCCCTTTCCACTTGCTGGCTCTTCCTGCTTGGCCCAGCCCGCACCCCCAGCTCCTCCCATGCAGAGGCCCCTTCGGCACCTGTGGGGCCTGCCACGGGGCTGGGAACGCAGGGCAGCAAGTCCAGAGCCCGCCGTTCAGCCCGGAGGCATTTGGAGAGAGTGGGCACCCCACCAAGTCCTGCCAGGCCCCAGGTCAGCAGGTCCCCAGAGCGGGATACCCACGTGCCAAGGTCAGGGGCCATTGAGGGGGGTGGAGGGTGGGCTTCCGCTGAGTCACTGTCCCACCCATCGCCTCCTCCCGGTGCTAGGGAGAGCAAGTGGACAGAGCCACAGAGCCAGGCGTCCACACCACCGGCAGTGCCCGCTCCACCCTGCGGCTCTGCTGCCCTGGCCTTCCCACTTCCAGTCCCAGCTGCAGACACAGCCCCACCTGGACACTGCCCCTCAGGGACCAGCACTACTGCCCGCCTCCCGTGACCAGAGGAAGCAGCGGCGCTTACATCTTGTAGCTGGCCTGTCCCCTCCTTGGCCCAACTGTGACTCTGCCCCAAGCGGGAGGCCCTGGGAGAGGCCAGGAATCATCTCTCCCAGCCCAGCCCTGCCCCTGAGCCCGGAGGTGGGAGAAGGTGCTGGTGTGGTAGCCCCAGAGGCCGGGCCCAGGCCCTGCCTCCCCAGCATCTTGGCCCCAGAAACCACTCACAGAGGTCAGAGGTTGGGACAGGTCATTTACTGAAGCACTCACACAGGATGCAAAGGAGCCCAGCGGGGCTTCCTGCTTGGGACCCAGCACGCCCCCCTCCCGGGCAGGCCAGAGACGGTCTTCGGAGGTGCACCTGCCACTGGGGGCTCGTGGGAGGTGGAAACACCCCTCATCCCTGCCCAGGGAAAGGCAGACTCTGCGGTCCAGGCAACAGGGATCCGCCCCTGGTCCACTGGCCTGTTCCCTGAGGGTCCCATGTGCGGGGGCACGCAGAGCAGACAGCCCCCCCAGGAGGGTCCTGGGTGACGGGGGGGGGGGTTGGGGGAGGCAGGGGCACCCAGCCCAGGGGGAGGCCTCTGGAGAGGGGTGCCCAGGGCGCACGGTGGGCAGGGAGGTCACACGATGGCCTGGTGCGGCAGCCCGTACAGCACCAGGTTGAGGCTGATGGAGAGCCAGTCGGAGCTGCGCTGTGCAGGCCGGGGCAGCGCCCTGTCCTTGGAGGGCTGCGCAGCCTCGTCTGGGGAGGAGCACAGACTCACTGGGGGCTGCAGGGCCCGGGCCCCAGATGCCACCGCCTGCCTGGGGGGACGGGAGGCGGGAGCCCCTGGCTCTGCCTCCGAAGGTAGCGCCTGTGTGGACGCCGCGGTGAGTCCTTCCCAGGTGGGTCCCTTCCTCTGTGACAGCGTCCAGGCTGTGCCCCTCGGCCCCCCTCTGCCCACAGAATCGCTGCCTGCTGGCTGCTCTTCCCCAGCAAAGCCTGAGGTGTCTGCCTCCCTCCCCTCCATTGGTTCGGTTCCGGGTCCCTGGAACCCAAGGCACTGCGGCTGCGCAGCCGGTTCACTCACCACTCACTCACTCACGCATTCCTTCTCACAGGGGCGTGGACAGTCTCCACTCACCGTCACCGACCATTTCCTCAGCTTCCATCGTCTGAAGGAGACGGACCGCTCTCCCAGCTGGCTTACCGACAGCCAGCAGATCTGGGGGAGAAACTCTGCCTCAGATGAGCAGGGGCCCCCGGTGGGCTTCAGGGGGCCCAAGACGGTAAGACCAGCCGGAGCCACTCACTCTCCCACAGGACGCTGGCCCGCAGTGCGTTGTCCTGCAGGGGTGTCCACCACTGGTTCGCCAGGATGCTCCTGACGCCCACCAGGCTCAGCAGGATGGCCGTCTCGATGGGCTCCTCCAAGGACATTTCCAGGGCGCTGCCGGGAACAGAGCTCGGTGGGACACAGCCCATGCCACGCTCAGCCTGGGTGGCACCGGGGGCTGGGCCGGGCAACTGGACTGAGAGCCCTTAAAACGCCCTCCCACCCCCGGATGTCAGTCGCTTCCCCAGCAAGGGCATTTCAGGGCACCTGTCCCCACCACCAGGGGTGTCCCTGCTCGGCCACCGGAGCCTTCCGCTGAGGCCCGTGGAGTCTGCCCCCACACTCCCGGTAAGCCCACCCATCGCTCCTGTGCTCCACCCCCATCAGCCCTGCACAGGCTGGCCGGGCCGAGCCATGCCAGGGACGCCAGGACCTCCTGTGCTCCGAGGACTCCATGGTCCGCTGCAGGCTCTCGTGGGACCGGCTCAGGTCCAGCAGGACCATCAGCTGGCAGTCTGTGGACACGGCGGAGCAGGGGTGTGCGGGCTGGCGTCACACAGCACAGCGGACCGCAGAGACGCAGCCCAGAAGATGCTGCCAGCCACCTGCACGGTGTCCTGGTTGGGGGAGGGGCACCTGGCAGCCTCCCCTACACCCGGAAATCAGATGGAGGGACTGGGGGTGACCAGCACCTTTTGGACACACCCCACCCATCTGGTCTCCGCTGGCCAGGTCAGGGGCCGCCCCAACTGCAGCCCCAGCTGGCCCACTGGGTCCAGAAGTCTGCACTGGGATGTCTGGGAGGTGGGGAACAGCTGCCCCATGGCCCTGCTGCCCCCATGTCAGGCGGCTGACTCCGGAGGGAGATGCCTACTCTGACTGCTGCGAGGTCACCAGGCACCCGCGGTCCCCGTGGGGGGCACTGAGAGGACCCGCCCACCTTGTAAGTTCATGGCGGTCAGACGCTCCACCGACAGGTGCGACAGGAAGCGCTCCATCCCGTAGAAGAGGAAGCCGGCACAGCCTCCCAGGGCCTGCTCCCACTGGGCCTGGCTGCACAGGGGGGCGGGGGGGGGGGCTCGGTGGGCAGGGCCAGCCAGGTGCATCATGAGGGTGGAGGGCGGAGTCCGCCCTGACGTTCCCAGGATGACAGACGCTCAGGACACCCTCTTACAGAGAACATGCCCTAGGCAGTCCACCCCCCACCCCATCTTGTGTCCGACTCTCACTGGAAGGGACCCCGTCCCGCTGGGCTCGGGCTCTGGGAAGTGCCAGAGGGACGCCTGACCCAAGCACGCCTGGTGCCCAAGGGCACCCGCTGGGCTGGCCATAGGACCCAGGGTGGTGGCGCCCTGGGCGCCTGGGTCCTCATCTGGGAATCAAAGACGAGGACGAGGACAATGACACCCTGACCCAGGCACCTCGGAGGCCGGTGTGTGAGGAAGACAGGCCAGGGGTCACAGGGCAGAACGGGGTTCAGGCAGGAGGGCGCCTGAGCGACAGAAGGGGGGGCGAGCAGGGGGGCACTGAAGACAGCAGCCCCCACGTGGGGAGCACCCGCCGCCGCCGCTGGGGCCCAGGCGCACCTGGGGAAGGGCTTTTTGCCAAGGTGCCCCGTCCATCGTGCCGTGAAGGTGTCTCTGAACTTCTCCAAAATTTCCCGGGTCACAGAGATAGGAGTCGGCACCTCTGCAAGGGGGACAGAACGGGGACAAGCATGGCGCTCTGTCACACGTGTGGTGTGCGTGCTGTGGCGTGGGCGCACCAGGCAGCGGCAGCAGTCTCCCTCCCACCCCCGGGGGGATTGGCAGACCATGGGGTTGAACACCAGGCGTGCAGAGAAGGGGGTGGCAGGAGGTGGGGGGTGCCTGTGCCCTCAGAGACCCCCACTGTCGCTGGACTTCCCGCGGGAGGGCAAAACTCAGCGCCCAAGCTGGCAGCACTCACCTGGGTCCTGGGCTTCCTCATACGGATCCACGATGACTGGGCCCGGGTTAAGGAGAACCAGAGCCTCGGGCTTAGGTGGGGGCGGTGTGGGGGGCAAGGGGTGGCAAAGGATACACTTGAAGTTATCCGAGTCCACCATGATGCAGCTGGAGGGGATGGTCCGTGGCGCGACGCCCTGCCGCAACAGACAGCGGGCGGTCGGGGGTCCCCCTCCCGTGGCCCCAGGCCCTCAGCCCCCCAAGGCCTCCCCCACCTTCTGGCCCCTCTTCGCTGGGCCCCGCTTCTTGAGCTCTTTGCCTTTGGTGTCCTTTGTCCCGGGTGCGTCTGTTGGAGACAATGAAAGAGGAGGTGCCACGGGGGAAGGGGGAGGCGGGCGCAGGGCACGGGGCGCACCACACACACCGCTCCCCTCGGGAGGGCTGGTCGGACGTTGTGTGGGTTTCAGCTCAGCGAGCAGCCAGGATGCGGGGGACTGTTGGATTTGAATTCTCTGAGTTTGAAACGACAGGGACATCTCAAACGTCAAGGCTCTGGGGCGGGGAGGGGCCTGGGCGCAGGGACCTCAAGAAAGTGACAGTCGCCAGAGGCTCCCGGGCCCACCCAGTGACCCTGGACATGCTGTGCTGGGCGCTCGCCAGGGTGCCTGTCCCCGGCTGCCCCCTGCCTGCCCCCTGCCTGCCCCCGGCTGCTGGGCCCCCACGCAGTGCCGTCTGGCCCGTGTCGGAAGAACTGAGGTGCGGTTCGCCACCTCGTCCTGTTTTTTCAAACAACCATTTTTGTCTGTTTTCTCTTTCCTGATGGCTCAGGTGCTGACGGCAGCCCGTCCCGTTTGCTTTGGGACTTTCTGCGTTCTTGCTCTAACTTCTTAAATCCAATGCTCACTTATGACCCTCTCCAGCCCACGTCCTTTTTTAATGTCAACCTTTCCAGCTCGGAGATCCTTCGCTAGGGACACCCACAGAGGCAGCCCAGCCGGGGGTCCAGACGTGTGGCCCGTCTTTTCCAGCCCTGACTGAACCCCGTCACCACCCCCTGGTTTAAACGGGTTTCTGTGCCGCGCCGTACTGGGGTCTCGCTGGCATCTCCGCCGGCTACTGGGGTCCCCCAGCTGACGGAACGCAGTGGGGTTGAAATACGCCATGTGCTGCTGGCTCCGTTTGTCCGTCCCATCTCTGTCCCGTTTCCCTCCTTTCCTGCCTTCGTTGGATTGATGGAGTCCTTTCCACGACTCACGTCACCTTCCGCGGTGTCTGGCCTCAGTCCCCACCCTCCGGCGTGGGTCACCAGGTCGCGCAGTCTGACGACTCCCACCCCGAAGCCACCAACCGATCACGCCGCCAGCCGGTTCCGTCCACGCGAGCTATACACCCCACAACACATTGCTACTTTTTCGCCCTAAACTGTGAGTCTTCTAAGGAGATTTCTTAAAACAACTGCTTTAAACGTTTGCCCCCCCTCCCCACCCATGGTTCCCTTGTGCCGGTTTTTCTGCCTGAAGAACACCCTGTGGGTAGGCGTCCCACAGACTTTCCTGTGTCTGAGAAAGTCTTCGTTCAGCCACTGCGGCAAAAACACCCCGAGCGACAGGCCCATCCTTCAGGAACGTGCAGACCGCGGCCCCCGTCTGTGCTGTTTCTGCCGGCGAGTCCTGTCGCTGTCGCCTGCGTTCTCGAGGCTCCGCCGTGTTTCCCGGCCAACCACCGGTCCTCAGGTCTGGGTTCGTTCCGTCTCCTGGGTCGGTGGGGTGAGCTTCCCCGAAGGTGAGGGACTGGCCGCTGCCACCCCGGGTAGCCCCCCCCCAGGCCACTCGCCAGGGCCACCCCAGGGGTCGCAGTTCTCCACTGCTGCTTCCTGTGCCCGGTCACGCTGCACAGAACACCTGCTGTTTTGAATTTCGCCCTGTTGGGAGCTGAGGCTGCTATTTCTATGCGTCTTCTCAAGCAGTCTCTGGGACGCAGTCCAGCCACCTGGGGGCAGGCAGGTCCTGCGCAGCCCGGTCTCTCTAGCGCTGCACCTGAGACTTGTGGGTTCTAGGCTCTCTCCTCTGGCTGGAGCCCTGAACATGCGCCCGGGCCCAGGCCTGCTGCCCTGGGTGGCTCTGTCCTTGGCTGTGGGGCTTTCCTCACACCCTGCACTGACCAGCTCCCAGGTGAAGACGCAGACCTCAGGGCCCACCCTGCAGGCGCTCACCGTGTGGGTCCCCAGGCCCCCGCCTGGCCCCTCCCCCAGGGATCGCGGTCCCCACTGCCTGGTCCCCAATGTCTGGAAACTATTATTTCACGTATCTTGCCTGGGCTTCTCCCTGTTCCAGTCTGAAGGGTCAGTTGACTTTGACTCAACACACGCTGATGTGCGGTGTCCACACGGAAACCTGCGCATGCCCAGCACCAGCGGCGGAGCCTCGCCACCCGGGCCAGGCCTGGGGACACCGGTTCGTGAGGCCAGCACGTCCCTGACTGGATGCGCCCCGCTCTGCCAGCAGCTTTCCTGTCACTACTTTCGACAGCAGGTCCCGTCTCGCACAACAGACGCAAGTAGCTCCGTTTCCCGATGTGCTGTCGGCCGGCTGGCGGCGGCTCTCACCTGCCTCGCCCCCGTGCAGACGGTTGCACAGCATCTGGAGGGAGAAGTCCCGGGACACGGAGGAGGCCGGGCCTTCCCTGAGCGCCGGCAGGCCCTCCAGGGGCAGCTCCAGGAGCGGTCTGTCCACGAGGAGGACCATGTTTTCTGCGGCCTCGGGCTGGGCTGTGGGCAGGAGAACGGCGGCTGTGGGCAGGAGAACAGCAGCTGCAGGCCAGGTTGGACACCCGTGGCGCGGCCCACCCTGCCGCCACGCGCCATCAGCTGTCTGGCCCCAGGACACGCCGGGCTGGGGGACAGAAGACGCTGGTTTGCAGGGTGTCACCAGTCCCGGTCCCGGGGTCCTGCATGGCTCTGAGGACCGCCCCGGCATGGGTGGCTCCTCCCTGAGGCAGGTCCCAGAGTGACAGAGCTCCTTCCAACCAGGAGCCGCCTTTCTGAGGACCGCTGTTTGCACAAGCCCCTCCTCCCCAAGGGGGCCTCGGAGGGGTCATGGCCTCAGGGAACGGCCCAGAGGACCTTTCAGAGGAAGGGCTTCTCCAGGAGACCAGGGGTCCTCAGAGGACCCATCGGTCCTGCTTCCTGTTAGGGGACACCTGCCTCACCCAGCACGCGCTACACGGTGGCAACTGGGCACGGTGACCACGACCCTCGCGCAGCTGCGCCCATCTGGGTCCCGGTAACCTTCAGGGCAGAACTTCCACACAGAAGTGGCCTCGGGAAGTCACTGCGTGGCCTCTGCGCGGGTGTGGTCTGTCTTCCGGGACCCCCACCCTCTGGCCGGTGCACAGGCACCTGTGGGCACCCAGGGCCTCAGCTCTGACAGCTCAGCCCTGACAGAGCGACTGCACGCCTCCCCCCCAAGCCTTTGCGGGGGCGGGGGGGGGGAAGCGGATGAATGAAATGCCTGTAAAAAGTGCCATTTATGAAGTCAGGCCCCAGGGGAGGGATTAAGCCACTGCCCACCCCTCACACCGCTTCCTGTCTGTGACAGCAAGGGCGCTGCCCTGAAGCTGACCTCTGCACTGGGCTATGACCGGAGGTAGCAGGGACACGCCCTTTTGGGACCTCCCAGGCACTGGTGGCACTCGGTGCCCCAGAGAAGCTCGGAGGAAGGCCGGCCCGCAGCTCCCAGAGCTTGTCTCCGACGTCCCTCGGCAAGCAGGGGTCGGAGCGAGTCCCGGCTCGGCTTCTTCTCCATCACCCACCAGGGAGGTTCCTGCCTGAGATCACACGGCTCGGGCCCAGGTGCCTCCCCGCGGTGGTCACTCACCCTGGGGCGACAGGGACAGCTTCCGATCCTTGTCTTTGCCCTTTGCTTTTCCCAGATCCGTGGTGGCCATGGGACTCTGCATTCTGAATGTCAAAGGCACACACTCAGGTTTTAAAAATCACACACACCAGGAATCTCAAGCTTATCGCTTTGGACCTTTCCTCATTAAAGCAGCAAGCGCTGCGGACCCTCCCCCGCTCCCATTTGGAGACTGGCCTCCCACACGGGCACAAGCACACGGGCTCAGGGCCCCCACTGACCTGCCGGCCAGTCCAGGAGGTCCCAGGCCTGACCCCTCTGCCCACTTTGCTTCCAGAAATACATCGAAGGGCCAGCCCCTCACCCTGCTGCCCCGCAGCCCACCAGAGGGGGCGTGACAGCTGGGGGTTCAGAAAGATTTTAGGCAGAAGCGGGACTTCTCAAAGGCAGACAGCGAGCCGGGCATTCGGAGGTGCAGGGAGCCTCACTGACCAGCAGTGTGAGCTCCCACACGGGTGACAACAGAGGGTGACGGCCGGGGCCTCCCACTCGCCCCCCACCGGTCACTCGGCTCCCCGGGGCGTGCAGAGCGCAGGCCCTGAGACAGGAGACACGCCCCAGCACAGGCACCTGGCCTCGGAGCCGCCGAGCAGTGGGCGCAGGGGGCGCAGGTACTCCTCGGTGGCCGCCAGCACGTCGCTGAGTCTTGGGAGAAGGCCCCCCTGCATCTCGGGGCGCATACCTCCTGCTTCCTGTCCAACCCAGACAGCCCACAATCAGAGGGTGCCAGGGGCCCTCACAGGCCACACCTGGTGAGAGTAGAGGGCATGACCTCGCCGCGTGGGGACCCCGCAGGGAAAGGCCACTCCCAGAAACAGCCTGGTGGCCAGGGCCCAGCTCGGCAGCACACCCGCCGGCCTCATCCAGCAGGAAGGCCGGCCTGGGTGTACAGCAGGGCCTGCGGTCCTGAGGGCCAGCGCCCCTCACCTACCAGGGGGTACCCCGCCCTCCTGGAGCCTCACCAAGCCGGGGTTCAGGGCCACAGCCTCTCTGTACGCTTCCGCCTGGATCTGCTCCCGGGACTGCTGGGCGCTGGCCAACAGGTCCGAGAAGGCGACTGGGCTCACGGCCACCCGGGCCACCTTGCAGAAGCCTGTGGAGCCAGACGCCACCGTGGGCTCACGCGCGAACCTCGGGACTCATGAGCAGACTACAGGCACAGGGCTTCCCCACTGGGCTTGCCTGCCCAGGGAGGCCAACCCTGCAGACAGCCTGGAAGCCTGGCCCAGCCCAGGGCGGGGGACCAGCCCCACCAGGCGGGAGGGTGGGCCAGGAGGGCAGAGGTCCTGAATGATTGGGGAAAGAAGGGAAAACAGAAACTCGGCATTTGAAAAAGACCAAGGCTGCAGACGCTGCGAGGGGCCAGTCCAATGGGACGGAGGCTGCCCCAAGGCTCTCGCCCTGGCCGTGGACAGAACTCATGGTCACTGAGGGTGAGTGTCAGGGGGCTGCTGAGAAGACGGCAGGCCAGGAGCTCCTGGGCCTCCGGCAGCGCTGAGGAGACGCAGGCAGAACTAGGGGCCTGAGTGCGAGGGGAAGCAGGGCGTCTGCTGAAGAAGGGCAGCGGATTCTGCCACCAGGGTGATGGGCTCCGGAGTAGCCAGGGTGACAGTGTGCGGCGTGGCTGTGGCTGCAGCTGGGTGCGGCTGTCACCATGCTAGGGGCCCAGGCTTGTCAACTCTGAGCAGCCACAAGCCAGACTTTGGGGAGGGACTTGTGTCTCTAGGTCCGGGGTGGGCCCTGCATCCAGGACGCTGCTGGACAAAGACTGGCTGCAGAAACTCACCCCCCATTTGGACCGCCTTCACTTTGGCTGCGGGGACGGGCCTGGGTGTCTGGTAGACAGCGCCATACAGGTGAGTCCTGTGGGTGGGGTGCAGGGTGGGGCCAAGGTCCCGCTCCTGGGGCACCAGGGCGGCCCCAAAGATGCAGATGGTGTGAACCACGTACATCCCCAACAGGGTCCCCCGCCCCACCGCGCTGTGGCCAGGTCGAGCCAGAGTTATACCAGGCCAGTGGATGCAGCACCCCACCCTGCCCGGCACAGCCTATGGTCCGCGGGCCACCTCCTCTCCAGACAAGCGGACAGGTCTGCCCCACGGGGCCGGGACCTTCTGCCCAGACGCCCAGGGCCCCGCCCCCCGCCCCCAGACAGGAGGAGGCACGTGGCTGCCCCCCATCCCGCTGTGGGGGAACAGGCGCACAGATAGGCGCAGGACTCACCTGTCAGGGGAGTGGTGCAAAAAGAGGATCCGGAAAGCAGGAGGAACCTCATTCAAGAGGTTAAAGTGCTGTTCCGTGACCTGGAGATTCTGCCAAGCCTGAATGACAAACGGAGCCGCGGACGGGTCTCGGGGGTGGAGCAGGTGCTGCCGGCAGCCCGGGCCGCGCGGGGCGGAGCCTGCAGGACTCGCGGCCGCCACACGGGGGCAGCAGAGCGCGGAGTCCCGGGGCTGGGAGTTGCGGCCCCAGCACACAGTCGCCCCCAACCCAAAGCCACACTGCTGCTGCCGCGTCTCCAGGCCACCCACGCCGGCCGCAAACACTCACAGCTTTGTGCGCACACACTGGCCTGCCGCTCTCCTTCGGCCCGCAGCCTCCAAGGGCTGAGAGTCGCCCCCGCGGCCCCGGGCACAGACGGGTCTGAGGAAGCCCGGGGCGCCCCGCCGCCCGCCCTCCCTGCGCGCCCACCGCCCCTGGTGAGCCGACTGCTCGGAGGCACGGCTCCCGCTTTCTCATCAGACGAGCTTCAAGGTGGCGGCGCTGGCCAGGTTTGGAGGGCTCCTCAGCAGCTCACCTTGGAAACGGCGGCCAGCCGCTGCTCCACGCCGGCGAGCAGGCGGGCGGAGGTGCGCTCCTGGAGCCTCAGCTCACGCTGGAGCTGCAGCAGGGCCGCGGGCTGCGAGCTGCTGGTGTCGGCCGTGGCTGTGAGTAGCACGCCCCGCATCGTCTCCGAGGCAGAGCAGCTCTGAAACAGGCGCGAGAGGGGCCCCCCGGGGCATGGTTGAGCGGGCCGGGGCTCAGAGGGGCACCGGAGGACGCCCCGCCTTCTTGGAGGGCCGCCGCCCTCCTTGGGAGCCGGGGGTGCAGAGCCGCACCTGGGACAGCGCCAGGAACTGGCAGGCGGCCTCGGGGTCCAGCGTGCCGACACACTCCACCACCTGCAGGCTAGCGGCTGCCGCCACCTCCAGGAGCCCGTTGTCCAGGGCGACCTGCAGGCCCTGCAGCAGCACCTCCGACGCCTGAGCCAGGTACCGCCGGGCCAGCGCCCTCCTCTTCTGCCGGGGTGGGGGGTGCAGGGGTGGGGGGTGCAGGCGTGGGCTCAGGCCAGCTCCAGGGCCGGGTGGGCAGCGCGCGGGCGGCAGGGCGGGAGGGTGCAGCGGTACCTTCAGGTCTGAACCTTTCCGGCGCTCCTGCTCCCCCGGGGCCTTCCTGTGGGCCCGCTGGATGCTGCCGCGCTGTCTCCGCGCATCCCCGTCCTCCGGGAAGATCTCCAGACACTTGAGGTGGCTCGGCTCTGCGGCCACCTAGGGAACACACTGTCCATCAGTGGCACTTGCAGTGGACAGCACGTGGCCCAGCAGTGCCTGAGAGTCTGGCATATGTGCAGGAGCCTGAGGCACGAGGGCCAGGCCGGTCTGTGCAGCCGGAAGGGCGCTGCTGGAGGCTGGAGCCGGGGCTAAGGTGTCAGGCCATGGAGCGCTGTGCCCACTTCAGTGCTGCAAACCTAGCACCACCCCCAACTCTGCCTCAGCGCTCTGCAGCACTGGGCAGCCTGAGCGAGCCAGGTGCCTACCTGCCCTGGGGACTAGGGACTGAGGTGGGAGCCCTGGTCTGTGGGGTCACAGCAGGGAGGGGAAGGAGGAAGCCGGGATGGGAAAGACCTGGGCCTAAGCACAGGTTTCCCAGACAGCCCCTCTCAGGAGGTGGATGTTAGTGCCACTTCGTGGGCAAGGCCCCGACTCCAACAGCAAGGGCCTCCGTCCACCTACACCTGCTTCAGGCCCCTGCCAGCTGCCTGTCCTCAGAGACGCTGGCAAGACTGCTTGCTTCTTGCCTTTCCTCCCTTGCTGCGGCCACACCACCCTCCTTAACTGGGGACAGGCTGAGACCGACAGGCAGGCTGGTTCCGAGACCAGGTGCATGCGGAATGCTTTGCTGTCTTTGCTGAAACAGGCGGCGGCTCTGTGAGCAGCAGGGGCACCTACCAGGGGGCCCTCCTGCCAGTAGGTGGTGGGGGGCACCGGGTCCGTCCGCAGGGCCAGCAGGCGCAGGGCCTTCCCTGCCAGGCCCAGCAGCTGTGCCCGGATCTCCACGCAGCCAGTGCTCAGCGGCTGCAGGCTCCCCAGCTGCGCCAGCACCACGTGGGCCAGGGTGCGCTGCAGCGCGCGCCAGGTCTGCAACACAAAGCGCATCAGGGGCTCGCCCCGCCCCCCGAAAGACCAGCCTGCCCTGCCTCTTCCTTGAGTGTCCCCAGATCCACCCTCCCGCCCCTGGGAGTGGGAAACACCCCTCTACGCTTGGACGGTCTCCAGAGCTTAGGCTACGGGAGGGTCACTGACGTTTGCTTGCACGACCTCAGCGTGGGGCTCAGTGACGCACGCGCACAGCTCCATGTTAGGGCTGTCTGATCCACTCAGTTCTGTCCAATTAATTTGATTCGTGATGCATGAAGCCTGAGAATGTCTAAAATGGCAGAATGTGTCCTTTGGAACAAACGTTTTGCAGATTCAACTTATTTTTTAAATAAAACGCAATTCACATCGTGGACTTTTTCATGCGCTGACACAGTCGTCAGAGCACACACAGGACTCGGGAGGAAGAGCTGCGTGTGCTCGGGAGCCGTCCCGACGGGGCCTGGTGTCATCAGCCAGTCAGCCTCCCGTGGCCAGAGGTGGCTCTTCCTCAGCAAGGCCTAGAGACCCCCAAGCGGGGGTCCGGGGGCAGTGGGGGTCCCAGGGGCAGATATATCGAGGGACGTGCTCATGAACTCAGCCCTCGGGATCCCCCCGGCTGGCGGAGCCCCCCGACCGAGCCCAGGCCGCGCCGCGGTCAGTTACCAAGCCCGTGGAGGTGTAGTCGCCCGAGCTGTGCAGGTAGTCGGCCAGCAGCCTGTCCAGGGAGGCCTGCCCCAGCTGCCCGTCCAGGGGCTGCTCCCGCGCCAGCTGCAGCGTGTCCAGGGACACCTCCACCAGCAGCAGCTTGAGGCGCGCCAGCTTCCGCGTCAGAGGCGAGCTCACGGTCTGCACCTCGGCGCGAGCGGGGACGCCGTCAGAGCCCCGCAGGCCTCTGCCAGGGACCAGCGCCCCTCGGAATCCGCTCGGGTGGGGCCCCGACACCTCACCGTCTTCTCTCGCGCGGCAGGGCTCCGCAAAGCCACCGCCCCAGGGAAAACAGCGGCCACCCCTGCCGCCCCTCACTCTCCCTCCCTCCCACCGCCTCCAGAAGTCCACCTCCGGGCGCGGGGCCGGGGTCTGCGCTTCCCGGAGGCTCCGGAAGCGCCCACGCGGCGCGGACCCCCTGCTACCGGTTCGTCTCCCTCGGCTGTGCTGCGGCTGCATGTTCTTCTCGCCGCCAGCAGCCGGGCGCATCGGCTTGGCTCGGGTGTGGCGACCACACGTCTGCGTGGGGGCGCGTGCGTTCCCCTCTCTGGGACAAATTCCGGGGAGGGGGTGGCTGGGTGGCGTGGCGGGCCTCTTGAAGTCCGGCGCATTTCCCAGCCCCCGCAGCGCTCGGCGGCTTCCACGTCCTGCGCCCGCGCAGCTGAGCGCCAGTTTCCGGAACACTTAGAATTCGCGTTTCTCTGACTCGCCAGCAAAGCCTGTCTTCTTTTCACGCAATTGTTTACCATCCACGTATATATATTTTTTAGAGAAATGTCAGTTCGAACGTCCCACTTGTTTTTATTGGGCTGTTTGTTTTCTACGAGGTTTTCAGATGTTTCCTGTATAGGAGACCTTTGTCAGAGAGCAAACGTTTTCTCCCCATCTGCGACTTGTTTTCATTCTCCTTGTGGTGTTGCAAAGAGCAGATGCTCAGTTTATCTGTTTATTAATTTTTTTTTAGATTTATTTATTTATTTTTAGAGAGGGGAGGGAGAGGGAGAGAAACAGCAATGTGTGGTTGCCTCTCATGCGCCCCCTACTGGGGACCTGGCCCACAACCCAGGCATGTGTCCTGACTGGGAGTCGAACCAGCGACCCTTTGGTCCGCCAGCTGGTCCTCAACCCACTGAGCCACACCAGCCAGGGCTATCTGTTTATTCTTTTATGGATTTGCTTTCAGTGTTGTAGGGAAGAAATCTTTGCTAAACCTAAAGTTGCAAAAGTGTTTTCCTATGTTTTCGTCTAGAAGTTCTACAGTTTTAGCTCTTACATTTCCGTCTATGATTCACTTTGAGTTAATTTTTGCCTGTGGTGTGGGGCACGACCTCCAGTCTGGTTGTTGGACACCCAGCTGTTCCAGCACCAGCTTCAAGACCAGGCTTTCCTCACTGAACGGCCTGCGTCTTCATTGAAGACCTGTTTTCTGTCTCTGTGGGCGTCTGGTTCTGGGTGTTCTGCTACGTCCCATTTTACACCAAAATCACACCCTCGGGGTGCCAGATTTTATAATAAAACTTAAAGTCAGGTAGTGTTGGACCTCCGACTTGATCTTCCCTTCTCAAAGTCGTGTTGGCCACTGTTAGGTGTCCAGCAATTCCACACACATTTCACAGTGGCCGTGTGGGTTTCTGGGGTAAAGCCTGCAGTTATTTTGGGAAGGACTGCAGGTAATTAAGGGAGGAGTGACGTCTTAATAATATCAAGCCATGTGACCCGTGAACTTGATACAATTTACTCAGGTCTCTTTAATTCTTCTCAACAATGTCTTGTGGTCACTGACCGGTGTGGCTCAGTGGGTCGGGGGTTGTCCTGCAAAGCGCAAGGTCTCCAGTTCAAATCCCGGTCAGGGCACAGGCCTGGGCTGCGAGTTCAGTCCCAGGTTGGGGCGCGTGCAAGAGGCAACCAGTTGAAGTTTCTCACACATTGGTGTTTTGTGGTTCTCAGGGTACAAGTTTTCACATTTTTGTCAGATTTCATTTTTATACTGTCATAAACGATAGTTTTTAAATATTTAACATCTGATCACTCGTAGTATATAGGTACATAAAATTAACATTTGCGTGTTGTCCTTACCCCCTGTGAGCTTGCTGAGGTCACTTGTTAGTACTGGGAGCTTTATTACACTCTTTTGTAGCTGGCGTAGGATTTTCTTTTTCTTTTTTTTTTTTTTTTAAGAATTTTTATACTTACTTTCAGAGAGCAGAGAACGGAGGGAGAAAGAGAGGGAGAGAAACATGGATCAGCCACCTCCCACCCACCCCC
>PVJI01001682.1:145529-171001 GCA_004026765.1 Micronycteris hirsuta
CACACAGGCAACTGTAAACCTACTTTGGCCCCACAGCTTGCTCATATTCTGTAAATTCTAAAGTTACGCTCTTTTCTGTTTAATTTTTGAGAGTTTCTATTGCTGCCCTTACTGTTTCTGATCTTTTCTTTGGCGCCCTCTAATCTGCTGCCACCGCATCTCCAGCTCGGACACTGTAGTTCTGTCTCCAGAAGCCGGACGCGAGTGAAAACACCCCCACGCCCTCACGCTGGTGCCTGCACAGGCAGAAGACAGTCGTAACAACTGTTTGCACGTCCTTGAGTTGCCCTTCAGCACTGGGTTGGTTTCAATGGACAGATCCTCCTCCTTACGATGGGTTACACTTTCCTGCCTTTTGCACGACCGATAAACTCCTACGGACAAGAGCTGCAGAGACCGTAACTTCCGATCGGCCGCGAGGCCCTGCACACTCTGTTCTGCAGGGCGCTGGGCCTCCAGTGTCCCTCTGAGCCTCTGGCTTCGGTCGGGGACAGTTGTCTGGGAGCAGTCGGTCCTTTCGAGTCTTCCTCACCGGACTTTCCGGGTGGACCTGGAGCACTAGCCCCGGGGCTGGGCACGCCCTGCCCAAGGCGGGCCCTGGTCTGCCTGCCCGGCGCGCACAAGGCTGTGAGGCCTGGCGCTGCTCCCGCCGGCCCCCTCTGCAGCGACGCCTCCCCGGCCCCAGTGCCGTCCTCCCAGAGACACCTGCCCATCCTCAGGTGGGCATTCCAGCCCCTCAGCCCTCCCTCTCTGCTCCTCTGTCTGCGAAGTCCCGCAGCCCGCTCTCCCTGGACCCCTAGCTGCACCCCCCAACTCAGGCAGTGGCCAGCCTCCCTGGGACCCCCTGCCCCCAGCCACCACCTCCCTGGCGACTGCAGGGAGTGTGGCCAGTGCAGGGCCATTTGACTGGGGATGGGGGGCGGCGCATGCCTTGATCAACCCCGCGGGGCCGCGCATCCAGGGCCCACGCTCACCTCGTGCAGGGACAGGAGGTCCTGGACACTGTGCAGCAGCTGCTCCACCTCAGCCACGGCGCCCTGGGCCAGGCCGTACGCCTCCAGCTGGCGTGCCGCCCGCTGCTCCTTGTCGCGCTCGCTCTGGGCCCACAGCCTGCGGGAGACGAAGGCCACTGCTGCCGCGTCGGGGCGGCCCGGCACCGCGTCGGGGCGGCCCGGCACCGCGTCGGGGCGGCCCGGCACCGCGTCGGAGCAGCCCGGCACCGCGGCAACAGAGGGCACGGCATGCAGTCTCTGCACAGCTGACCCGTGTCCTGTCGGCGCTGGCGATGCTGAGGCTCCAGGTGTCGCACGTGCAGACGTGCTCAGCACATGCGACCATGACCCTGAGGGCGTCGCCCTCCCGTCTCACCCAGACGGACGCTGGGCCCCAGGAACCCAGCGCTGCCCCGTCCCGGGACTGCTGTCTACAGTTCTGAAGCCCTGCAGGGACCGCCCTCGTCTGTCACGGGGATAAGATCAAGTGACATCTCGCCTGTGTCCAGGTGGCTTTCCCTGAGAAGGGTCATTTTCACATGTGATGTGTGATTTGCGTGTTGTATTCCCAGATACTGCATGTCACCAAGCATGTGGGTGTCCCAGGGTGGGGGGGTGCACACGTGTGTGTGAGCAGGGGGGTGTGCGCGTGCATGTGTGACATGTGCCCTCACGTGTGAGAAGTGGCTGGGCACGTGTGTGGCCCACGTGCAAAGGCTGCGTGGCGGGAGGGGCTGTGTCTGGGGCAGGCTGACAGAGGTGTGAGTCTGTATTTGTGGAGACTGAGCGGGGACATGAAGGTGGCAGGACAGGCACAGGGACACCTGTACGGGGCCACAGTTGAGGGGCGCCCCGTGTGGCTGCAGACCCCCAGCGGGCGTCCCCAGCGTGGTGGAGGAAAGTGGCCACGTGGAGGGGCTCCCGGGGCCGGTGAAGGGCCTGCATCCAGGTCAGCAAGGCCAGCGGCCGTCACAGAGCAGGTGGCCTGGCCTCCAGGAGCCCCCGAGGGGCCGCCCCCGCCCCAGGCCGCTCGCCTCTTTATCTGCACCCGCTCCAGCTTCACGTCCACGCAGTTCTCTCTGTAGCTGACAAACTTCTCCTCGACCTCCGACAAGCGGTCACCCAGCTCATCCAGCAAAGACGAGAGATCCGAGGGCTCCCTGCTGGCCGACTCCCGGGCGGCCTGGGCCCGGAGGCTCAGGCACCTGCGGAGGGGCGGGGGCTCCGCTTTAGGTTCCTCTGCTGAACACACGGCCGAACCTGGAGGGACCAATTTCTGGAGGCCAGGCCACCGGAAGGTGGCTCGGAAGCAGGTCAAGACCCTGAGCACCAGCGACCCCAGGAGAAACGGGGCTGCTACTCGACGTCCTGTCCCCAGAACACCAGCCGCTGGCCCAGGCAGGTGGGGGAACCCTGGTGCTGTCTCCCGTGGACAGACACGTAGCTCCAAAAACCAGCCAGAGCAGGGGTGGGGGAGGCAGCCGAGCTCCTGGCTCGGGGGGGCCATGTAGTGCACGGTGTCCCCGGCCTGGCGGCCCCTGGCCCTCGGCCCAGGAGGGACACCCGCCATGCCTGGTGGGAGGTAAGGGGCATTCTCTGAGAATTTAGGGGCATGACCAGGCCACCAGCCTCTCCGGAAGGGAACACATGCTGTCCCCAGGGGCCCACGGCCCGAGGGGAGGCCCCTCGACGCTGCCTTCCCGAGTGGCCGGGACAGACGCCCCTCAGAGGGCGGGGCACCGGGGAGGCCTGTGGCTACCCCTGTGGAGACCCTCTGACCTTCACAGGCTGGAAATTTGGGGTAGAAGCGAGCTGGTGGGGAAGAGAAGCCAGGGCTTTGACAGTTTTCCTTACAAGACTACCTGGCTTCCAGGTCCGTGCTCATGAACTGCAGGACGGGTGCTCGGTTCGGCCTCTCCTTCTGCAGCTCCCCGAAGGCCTCGATGAGCCCCTGGAAGAGCTGGCAGACCTGGGGGCCGCGCGGCACCGGTGTGAGCCCGGGACCCCCGCCGGGACCGCCCACGGAGCCCGGCGCCCGGCCCCCTCACCGCCACGACGCGGCCCTCCTCCTGCGCGGACAGCAGCGTGTCTGCCAGGGTCAGGGTGGAGCGGTACCAGAGCTCCTCACCGCCACCCAGGCGCTGCGCGTGCTTGACCATCCTCTTGGCTTGGCCATAGTTTCTCTCCTTGTTGGCCAGCTGCGCCAAAAGGAGCAGGCACTTGGCTTCTGCGCAAGTGTCGTCCAGCTCCTGAGAGAGACAGACAGGCCTGGAGATGGGATGGGGATGGAGAGCGAGCGGGACAGACAGAGCAGCAGCCGCTCCAGGCAGCAGACCTCTCCACACCGTGTCCACCTACCGGGCTCCTCGCGGCCCTGAAGGCATCTCTGTGTTGGCCCCAGGCATGGGGTGGGCTTGGGGCCTGTGTGCTAAAAGCCGCTTGCAGGGTCCTGGACAGTGGTCAGAGCCCTGGGAAGCCCCTCCGTTCCACAGAGGCCTCAGCACCCTCCGCCCTCCCAGGACACAGCCCAGGGCCCCTGAGGCCACAGCCCCGGGCAGGAGCCTCAGGCCGGGGGCTGTTCCAGGGCCGCCCACCTTCTTTTCACTGTGCACAGCGTTCTGGGGGGCTCTGGGCAGGCCTGGCCAGCCGCGGCTGAGCTGGGCAGGAGGCCGCAGGGCTGCGAGGCCGGCACACGTCCAGGCCCAAGGAGGGCGGCCGAAGTGTAGCCCGGAGAGGCTGGAGTAGAAAAGCCCGGGGAGCTCGTGCGTCTCACCCCAGAGCCAGGGCCCCCAGGGACGGCACAGGGGGCTCGGGTGTGGGTGCAGCAGACAGTGGCTGGTGTGGGGAGAGTGGAGGTAGGCATGGGGCTGGGTGCCTGCACAGAGCAGTGGGTGCCACTGGAGGGACAGGCGACAGCTGGCCACTGTGGAGACGTGCTGTGGGAACAGGTGCGCTTCCCAGGAGTGTGGGGAGACAGGGCCAGTCCCTGCAGATGCCCAGCCCAGCGTCCACTGGTCTGAGTGCTGAGCCCCAGGGAGGAGCCCAGAGGGGCAGAGCCCCCGACTCCCACATGTGGGGTGGCCGAGGGGAAGATGCTGAGACAGAGCAGCCAAGACACAGCTACACACACCTGTCCCCGCTGCCCGAGATAGAGATATGACCCTCCCAAGGCTTTCGTGGCCCCACTGAGATTCTACACCATTATCAGGGGCTTTGCTCCGTCCGGGGTGCTTCAGAACAGTGAGCGTCCCGGAGGCACACTTCTGAATGCTGGACAGAGACAGACCGCCATCGGCAGCACGGAGAGCCGCTGACCTGGCGGAGGGATGCACTCGTGGGCTCCACTCCGTGCCCAGGAGGAACGAGCAGCGCAGATGGGGAGAGAGACCCCAGAGAGGCCACGGATACCGCAAGGACGACCCCCAGGCAGTGAGGACAAAGTCCCTGGGGCGGGGGGCCTAGCGCACCACCGGCCTGGGGTGTCTCCAGGGCCTCGGGCCCCCGCCCCCACTGAGGAAGCAGAGCAGGACCCTGTCACGTGGGGAAGCAGCCCACGGCAGCTGTGGGAAGGGCCGTGAGCAGAGTTGGGCGGGTGAGTTCATGGCAACAGAGGCAGAGCAGACAAAGGACATGGGGCCTCTCCACAGAGGACATGGGGTTTCCACAGGAGACTCGCGCACATGTCCTAGGCCTAGAAGGTTCCAGACCCGGCTGAGGACGGACAGGCCTGTCCCAGCGGCATGGCTGGCGGCGCCCTACCTGGAAGGCCTGGCGGGCCTCGGACAAGAGCAGCCGCGCCGGCTGGCACAGGTCCATCTCCAGCAGAACTTCGGCTTTGAGGGCCCACAGCAGCGGCAGGGACGTGCCATCCAGGCCTCTCCCAGTCTCTCCGTTTATCCGCAAAATCTGCAGCACACCGGCCACGCCACCTCTGAGGGCGCGTCTGTGCCGACGCCCATGCCCCTCCCTCCTGGGCACCTGTCTCTTCTCACAGGACCAGGCCGCCACCCGCTGCGCCACAGCTGGTCTGGGCCACCCTCCTTCCACCAGCGCCCCGCACCCCTCCCCTGAGCAGGCAGCACCCTGGCCGGTGTGGACAAGTCGCTGAGCTCTTGCATGTCAGCCAGACCACAAGGGACCTCCTCGGCCCCGGGAGCCGGTCACACCCGGGGCTGTCCTGCAGGAGCAGCCTGCACGCCCCGGCCAGGCTGGCCCCGTCCCTCCAAGTCTCCGAGTGCTGACTGGGGGCCCAGGACGGGGTCTGAGTGGGCCCCCCCACGCGGACAGGCGCTCCCTCACATCAGTGCACAGTGGCCGGTGGGGGCCGCCCACCGAGTGCAGGAGAGTGTGGGGCAGCAGCCAGACTGACGGGCGTGCTCCGGCTGCGAGCGCCTCGCCCTTCCCGGCACCGAGGCCCGTCCCCCGGCACCAGCTCGCCTGTCTTCTCCGCATCGCTGTTCGGGCCCCTGCTGGCCCCGCTCTGGGGTGGTCCGCAGTCCTGCCTTCCCGGGGACGTCCAGGGCCCACAGAAGGGACACACACGACCTGTCCCTGAGGTCCCCGGGACACCGCAGAGGGTTTTGGGGGCAGAGCAGTGGAGACAAGTCCCGGGTCCCCTGTGGCAGTTGCAGCCCTGTCACCCCGGCGGGTGGGAAGCGGGGCCCCTGGCAGAGCGCGGTACCTGCTCCTCCGCGATGAGCGGCTTCGTCTCCGCAGGCACCCTGGCGCTCGGGGGCTCGTTCAGCACCCCAGGACTTTCCTCCCGCAGCGGCTCCCTGCTTTTCTCCTTCCTCAGGGCAACTTCTTTCCTGTAGCTGATGTTATTGAAATAGGCGACATGCTGAAGAAGAAATACAGTGGCCGAGAAATACCTGGAGAGTAAAATAACTACAAGAGGCCACTGCACACCCACGTGTTTGCAAAGATGAAAAGACCCCGGGACGTGGCAGCATGCAGGGGTCCCGAGTTCCAGCCTCACGCCCACTCTCTCGGGGCTACAGGCCCACGGCCCCCCTGGCCCTGCCACACCGCCCAGGCGCTCACGGCTAACTCAGACTCCCGTCCACACGCAGCTGCGCCCACGGAGCCGGGCGAGGCTTCCCCTCAGGCCGCCTCCCCCTCGACGCCTGCGCTGCTGCCGCTCCCCTCTGCCCTGGAAGTTCTCAGTCCTTGGAGCGCCCTCCCCTCGCACGGCCCCCGCCCGGGACATGCCGCTCACGGGCGGGTCAGTAAATGATAAACTGCACCCCCCGGCACAGCCCCCCAGCCCCTGACTCCCCGAGCACTGGACCCCGGGACCCTCCCAACACCCCACTGCCTGGCTATGCTAAGCAAAGGGGCCTGGGGCCGGAGGGGACGCTGCCAGGGCAGGGCCACGCGGCTCCTCCTTGGCTCTGAGCCGCACCGGCCACGCTGGGGTTGAGGGAGCCGCACTGCCACGCACCTGGCCTGCTCCCCCTCGGCGATGTAGGCCTGTCCCACCACGTCCTCATGGGAAGCAGCCGCGTCTCTCAGCTTCAGATCGGAACAGACCAGGGCGAGTCTGGGGGCGGGGACAAGAGCACAGGCTGTCACTCGGGGCACCCAGGCCATCGGGCCAACTGCACCAGGGCACTGGGTGAACGTCGGTGAGCAAAGAAAGAAACGTGTGATTGGGTGACCTTCTCAATAACCTTTCAAGCTAAGCAACATCACGAGGGAAAAACACCAGGCAGCTCGAGCCCATCAAATCTCAGGCAGAAAAAACCAGTCACGTCCATCCATGGAGCTGACTCCTGCTTCCGAGGGCGGCGCCCCGGCCACCGTCTCCGCCATTTTATTCTTGTGAAAAACGATTTCTTAAAAGAACTCACCGAAGCGCAGCTGACATGCGATGCTGCATTAGTGGCACAGGTGCCCCCCGTGATGTGACCACCCACAGAGTCACAGAGCCAGCCGCCTGTCACCATGCAAGACTGCTTGCGGTTTGGAAGGATTTGAAGCCCGCAGAAAAGCCACACAAGCCCTCTGAGGAATTTATTTTCCCTGGAAATACGGAGGTGCACCGACCGGAGGTGGTAGAGGTCTTTGAGGCTCTTGCTGTCCACCACACAGGCCGAAATCAGAGCCCCCAGCTGCAGGACCGGGACTGTGAGCTCGTGAAGGCACAGCTTCTGCAGGGCCGCGACCAGCTGGTCCAGGTAGTACAGCGTGTACGTCTGCACAAACACAGGACAGACGGGAGGGCTGGGGGGCGGCTGGACCACCAGCCCCCAGGGCCTTCCTCCAGAGAGCTCTGCCCCCACAGGGCCTGGCTCGAGAGGGCAGCCTCCCACCTCTGTGAGTGAGCGAGTGAGCGAGTGACGCGCCCTCTGTCATCAGTGGCTGTCCCTCTCACCACCAGGCCTCCAGCGCAGCCACAGATTCTCAGAAGAAACCACCCATTTACGAATTTATGCAATTGAACGTTTTGTTTCATTTTTCCACTAAAAACTACCAGTCCATTAAAAGTAGAATTGGCCCTGGCTGCTGTGGCTCAGTGGATTGAGCACCAGCCTGCGAACCAGAGGGTCGCCGGTTCTATTCCCAGTCAGGGCACATGCCTGGATTACAGGCCAGGTCCCCAGTTGGGGGCGTACACATTGGTATTTCTCTCCCTCTCTTTCTCCTTCCCTTCCTCTCTCTCTAAATATAAATAAATAAACAAAAATTCAGGAACAACTACAACTGTAAAGGACACGTGGACAAAACCAAGGGGAGGGGTGGAAGCAAGGGAGGGAGGAGGGTTTGGCTGGGGTGGGGGGAGTGGTGGGGGAAATGCAGACAACTGTAATGGAACAATAAAATATATTTTTTTTTAAAGTAGAATTTATTTGTGGACACATGCAACTAATATTTCTTGTAATGTTCTTGATTTAAAAAATTTACTTTTCAGTGGAAAATTGGAAAAGTTGGATGAACTGTTTTAAAAATCTGCTTAAAAGCACCAAAAAGTGGACGATGCCGAGGGAGGGTCCTGGGCCAGGACCTGGAAGTGACCCTGGCGTGCTGGGGTGCACGTGCCACGGGCTGTCGGCCTGTGGGAGCAGTGGCCGAGAGGCTGGGGGGTGCTTCCGGCTCTGCCTGGGCGGGGAGGCCCCGAAAGCCGAGTGCCGGGCTGGGACCCGCAGGGCTGCCCGCAGGCGGGGCTCTCGGGAGGCGCAGCCCCAGCCCTCGGCATGTGGCTGGCCCGGGGGGACTGATAACTGGGGGCTCCCGGGGAGGCTGCTCAGGAAAGGGGTGGGAGAGGCAGAGATCTCTGCAGACCCCACACACACTAAAAATTCATGAGAGGGTGTTAAGAACATTATGCCAGAAACTTTAAAATTTGTAGTAGATGGAAACACCCGAGAAAAACACGACCCACCAAGACCGGAACGAGAACAGAGACGGTAGAGCGTTCTGTAACCGTTCAATCAGCGGATCTGCCATGTGAGACCTTCCCAGACGGAAGGAGGTCCGGGCCCAGAAGGCCTGCCCGAAAATCCACCCAACCCCCCAAGGACGAAATGATGAATCCTAGGCAAGTCCCCCCAAGGGCAGTGGAGGGGGCGCTGCCGGGCGGGCCAGGAGCTCGGGCGATGCTGGACGAACGCAGCCGCGGCCAAGCTGCCGCCCGCACCTGGGCCAGGGAGTCCCTCGGTCGACTCACCGGCCTCTGGATGCTGGAGGCGTTGATGGTGAAGTCGCTCCGGTCCTGTTTGAACATGGCTGTGACCTCTTCTGGGCAGAAGTAGGAAGCCCAGGCCTCCACGCTCGCTGGGACCTCTCCCAGCTCTCTGCTGGGAACCGGGGTTTGAGGCTGTGGAGCAGAAACACGGCGTTCGGGGCTGAAGGGAACAGGTGTCCTGCCGGAGCAGAGGGTCAGGCCCCAGGAGGCCGCACCTGCGCCCCCCGCAGCCCAGGCCCTGAGCCACACCTGACGTCCCGTCGGAAACTTGCCGGGACGTCACTGCCAGGAGAGTGCACACTGTGCGTTCGGCCCCAGAGCCCCTGGGGCCCCAGGCCACCACCCCTGCGCCCCCCGCACAGCTTCACGCAGTGATTGCCAGCACTGAGCACAGGCGAGAGCCCAGGTCTGGGGGCTGCACAGCCAGGACAGTGGGCGGACAGGCCGCAGGAGCATGACCTCAAGGATCTGCAGGTGCTCGGTGAGAGCTTGGTGTGCAGGCCGGCCCCACGCGGCAGGAGGCTGGGGCTGCCCCTCCTGCCCCCAGGACCCAGAACCCAGGTGTGTCTGCGGGGCGCCTGGCAGGGCTTTTGACTGGCGAGTTGCTCTGGCATGACAACCTCCAGGGACAAGCCGGACATCCCCCCATGCCCTGGTCCTCCCAGGACCCCTGGGGGTGTGTGAGAGGGAGAGCGGGAGGGAGGGAGGGAGGAAGAACTCACAGCACCCACTTTACAGAAGAGGAAACTGAGGCACAGAAAAGCCTATCAGGCCCCAGGCCTAGGGGTTGCTGAGTGGTGGCCACACTCAGCTGTGTGGCCCGTCCAGACCCTCGCCCTCCACTGTCCCCCCGCACCTCCAGGAGGGACACGGCACCTGCTTCACGTCTTTGCCCTTCTCCCTGTCCTTGTCCTTGACCTTCTCCTCCCTGTCCTTGTCCTTGACCTTCTCCTTCTCCTTGTCCTTGACCTTCTCCTTCTCTTTTTTAGGCAACATCAAATGGGAACTAGCTGCTTCTGGAAGTTTACTTTCTGAAATGGATTTTCCTGCTGTCACTAAAGAAACCTGGGAGATGAAACGAACACCATTAGGAACAGACGCATGTCTCCACCATCTTCCCAGACACTCAGAGCCCAGGGGCGGGTCAGCGACCCTCCCGTTCCAAGCGGCAACCCTGTGTCTATTCATCTGCTGTGGCCACACCTGGGAGCTGGCCAGGCCACGGTGGCGGCAGCGTCCCAGGGGTGGGACACTCAGACTGGGGCCCGGCAGGGACACAGGGTGAGGGTGACCCTCAAGGAGAGCTTTACAGGAAGTGAGTGTCCTGAAGGGTCTTCCAGAATCCTGGGGTGGGGGTGGCCCTCACTCTTCCTGCTGCCAGGGGGCCCGGGGCACTGCCCACAGGAGGGGCCCGGGGCACTGCCCACAGGAGGGGCCCGGAACAGGAGGCCACCGGGAGCTGCCAGGAAGAGGGCTGTGAGGAGGTGGTGGGGAGGGGCAGAGGGAGCCAGGCAGGGGGTGGGGGAGAAGATTCTGGAAGCCCAGCAGCAGGGCTGTTTGTGGTCAGAAAGACACCGGCTTCAGCTACTGTCCACGCTACACTCAGGGGCGAGGGTGACCATGCAGGGGGGGTTTCAGAGAGGAGAGGCCGCTGGAGGCGCAGCGCTGGCTGGAACGGAGTAGACAGGGACGCGTGGCTGCACTGCAGACACTGCCCGAGCCTCAAGTCTTTAGAGGATCTTGGGAAGCAAACAAACGGAGCCGCGGTCTGGCCCCGGGAAGAGCAGAGCCCCACCTGCCAGATGCGCCGGAGGGCCGCGTACGCCAGGAGGCAGTAGTCCTGGTAGCTGGCGGCACTGGGGGACATGGTCAGGGCCAGCAGGGTGTGGACACGGGCCAGCGCCTCCAGCTGCCTCACGCTGCGCAGCTTCTCAAAGGAGACCATCCCCGCGTCCGCAGAGCTCGGCCGCTCCGGGTCGGTCTGTGTGGGCAAGTTCTCCCCTGCAACAGGGCGGGGGGCGGCTGCTGGCATCTGCGGCTCTGGGTCGCTGTTGGGGTTGGGAGCGGTGGAACCCCCTCCCTGTGTCACCCAGATGTCTGTCGAGGGGGTGCATCCCAGGCCTCCGGTCCACACCGACAGGGGTCGCCCCCGGCCACTGGCTCACCCGCTGGCTCCGGGGCCTCCCTGGCAGGCGTCATGGCCAGCAGGAGCTCAGCGGCCCAGCTCAGGTGGAAGGCCACGTCGTCGAGGGAGAACTGCCTGTGGTACAGCCACTCGCCGAACTCCACGATGTAGTCCACCTTCTGCCACGCGCTCTCCGGCTTCTTTGGGTGGAACGGAACAGGACGGTGAGGACGCCCCAGCGCGACCCGCCCAGCACCCTGAGGTCTGCTGGTCGCAGCAGCCTCACTGCTTCGCTCCCCAGAGCACACAGCCTGCCTCCCGCCTGTGCGCCCCGCCGCCCGCGAGCCCCGCCCCCTGCACTGGGCTCGGCGCACCCCCGGCTGCAGCTAGACTGGTGCCCGGCATGGCCTCCATGGGCTCCTGCTCCGCGAGCACGCCTGCCAGCCCGGCCTGCCTCCCCGTGCCCCACGGGCCCCGCCCGCCATGCTGGGCTCCCACGGGCTCTGCCGTCACCCTTGCAGCTCCAGCCCCCGGCACGGGGACAGGTGGGCCTGGGAGGCCCTGCCCTGGGGCTCTGTGCGGTGAGCAGCCCCAGGGCCAGGCCTGGCCAAGCACAGAGGGTCCTGGGACGGAGCTGCCAGCCCTGCAGGTGGCACCTGCCCTTCCCTGGCCCTACCCCCAGCCTTCAGCCCACAGCTCACAAGTGGAGGGGGCGAAAGGAGGGGCAGGAGTGTGACTGGGGAACACTGGGCTGATGCTGAGGACACGGGACAGGCTGGGCCGGAGTGGAGGGAGTCTGAGCGGGAGACACAGCTGTGAGGAGGAGGGGCGCAGCGCCGAGCGGTGGGGACCTGGCAGGAAGGGAGGAGAGCCCTCAGGTGCCCAGCACGGCGGCGGCGGCTTGGACAAGAGAAGCAGGAGGTGACGGGCGAGAGCACAGCAGGGCCTGGAGAGACCGGCCCGGGGCGGCAGGTCCCACGTGTGGAGCTTGGAGCCACCCGGCCTCCCCGCAGCAGCGTGGAAAGGGCCAGAGAGCCCGTGGTGTGGCAGGGGGCAGGGGAGCCTCGGGGAAGCACGGCGGCGAGTTGCTGGGGCCGAGGCTCCCACCAGCGGCGGCTTCCCAGCTCCGGCACCGTGGGCACAGGCAGCAGCAGCAGCAGCAGACAAGCTGCAAGTGACGTCAGCCAGGAAGTGCAGATGGTTGGGGTGGGGGGGACAGCGCAGAGCGAGAGGGAAAGCTCCGGAAGGGGCGTGAGCGGGACCTGTGCACAGTGCACAAGGGACTCGGCGACGCAGCTCCCATGACCCACGGCAGACAGGGGCAGTCTGCACAGGTGTTTCCCCGCAGAGCAGAGACGGGCCGGCAGCCCAGGTGTGCAGGGCCCCGTCTGCGACGACTACACCTGGACAAAGCCGCCCACCGACGCGTCTCTCAGAACATGCCCCCCAGAACACGCCCCCGTGGGGAGGCGGTGTGTGACTGTGACAAAGGTCCACAGCAGCTAAAAACGGAAGCAGCACCAGTGCCTGTCATGAGCACAGGGGTCCCCATGGTGGCACGACTCAGCCGTGGAAGGGACACGGGACTGGCACACCTGCCACGCCACGAGCCCCAAGCCCGTGCTCAGGGAAGGGAGCTGGTGGCAAAGGACACGCCGCGTCTGCTGCATGTGTGTGAAAGTCCAGGGCACACACACCCGCAGAGACACAGAGCGGGCCCTGCAGCGGGGGTGGGGGGTGGGGGGGCGGGGCCTGAGCGCTGAGGGTGCTGGGTGTCCAGCTGTGCAGCCCTAAGAGGAAAGGATGACAGAAGATGGGCTGGGGGTCGGCAGGGCCGCGGGCCTCTGCAAGCCGCACCAATGCCGCCGCCTCCTCCAGCGGGGGCCCCGCAGCTCTCTCTGGCGGAGGCCGGTGCACAGACCCGGAGAACCTGGCAAGGCCGTCCCCACGGGGCGGGGGGGGCGGGCGCGCAGCCAGGTCTGTGCGCAGACCCCAAGGCGTGAACTGCACAGAAAGGGCAGAGGTCATGTGGGACCCTGACCGGCCCGTGGAGGCCCTGCTCCTGCAGGAGAGTGCCCTGCTGAGCAGAGAACCTTCCGGGCACCCGTGCAGGGCCCGTCTTCGGGGCGACTTCTTTGTCCTGAGGCAAGTCCCACCTGCTCTTGCCTCACTCAAGGCACCCACCCTTCCCCCTTCTGTCCCCCCCCAAGGGCATTGAGAGGAGCCTCTGTTGGCCTCAGGGCGTCCGTCCTCCATAGCCCCCCGCCCGCCCCCTGCAGGGCCCCGGGCACAGGCCCCAACACACACCCGCCACCCCTCAGGCTGGAAAGGGCGCCACCTGCTGCCCTCACCCCAGAGCGAAGAAACGCACCCCCTACCCCGCAACCACCTCCGGGGCAGCCGGGCGCACCTGCAAGGCTTGGATTGCGTTCTGGTAGCAGGTGAGCTCTCCATAGACGTTCTTCGAGTTCAAGGCCAGGCGGTGCCACGTGTGGGCCAAGTAGTCTTCACTCTCGTCCTTGAACTTCTGCATCTCCATCGTGAAGTTCAGGCCAAGCTTGGCCTTCACAAGGACCATATGCTTGAAAATCAAGCTAAAGAAAAGCAAAAGACAACTCACTTCTTGAGCCGATGACAAAGTTTAAATTTGTGTGATTGGCCCAGAACGGAAATATTTGTCCATTTGCCTATTTACAAAGACACAGCAAAATGGAACCTGACTTACTTGGGACTTTGCACCGTGGCCTGTTTTTACATTTTACTTTTTAATTGATATTTGTGTGTGTTGTGCTGTAAATCCCCTCAAGCTACTTGTGTTGGATTCTTCGTGGGGAAAAGTCACTAGAGAGGGGGCAGTGGGGGCAGCCCGGGCCGAGAGCTCGGCGAAGACATGGGCCATTGGGGGGGCGCCAGGGGGGCGGCCCGAGGGCCGGGTGCACTCACAGGCGGTGCGCTGCCCGCGGCAGCATCTGCACAGCCTCCTCCAGCACTTTCAGGCCGCCCTCCCAGTCGCCCTGGTCCGCGTGGCAGTGGAACAGCACCCCGTAGAGCGCAGCGCGCAGAGTCAGGTCGTCCTCGGCGCCTGCGGGGACAGGGCGCGGGGCGTGGGTGGGGGCCGGGGGCCTCCGCCACCCCTCCTGGGCAGCCCCAGTGCCAGCGGAGCCTCTGGAGGAAGGAGGAAAGAAGGAGGGAGGAAGGCGTGCGGAGCCGGCGCCGCAGACGCCAGGAGCCTGGGCGGGCTCTGGACGTGCCTCGCTGCCAGGTCCGATGGGCGTCTTCCCACCGTTTGCCTTCTCGTCGGTGCGTTTCCTGTCGTTCTCACCATTTAAACTTTCATGGGTCCAAACTGTTCCACTTTCGGTTTTTTCCCGGAATCTGAATGTTAAAACTAGGACACTGTTTGACCTGTGGGACTGCTTTCCAGCACATGGAGCGATGCGGGCGGACTGCGGCCCGTTCCCCGGGGCCCACGCAGGCTGGCTGTCCACCGAGGCTCCTGCGTGACCGGACGCTCACTGCCCCTACCCCTCTCTGCAGCCGCGCCGCCGCCGACGGAGCCGCGGGTGTTTAGTGCGGACCTGAGTGTCTGCCTGCTCATGGTCGGTGCCGTTCCCTCCAAACCGGGTGCACGTCTCCAAATGAGACCACCGTCCAGGGACGCGCCTCCGGCCGCAGCGCTCACACCCCGAGCACACAGGGGGTGGGGGCTCTCACATCAACCACGTGGTGAGTTTCTAGCAGATAATCTTCTTTTCCCCCTTTAAACATGGATTCTAAAATTGTTCTAAGACCAGCATTTTTTAGGGGCCTTTCTCCACCTTCTTACAGAAGTAGGACGCGAGCCACCCGTCAGAATAACCCAGAGGCCAGTTTCAGGGCAGCCAGGAGGCCGGGGAGGACCCGAGTGGCCCTGGATAAGGCCACAAGCGCAGCGCCCCCCACCCGCACGTGCCGCTCCGCCCCGGCTGCGCACCTGCGAGGAAAGAGCCTTCCGAGGAGCCTCCGCCCTGGAAGTCCGCGGTCGGCCACTGGTGCAGGAGCAGCTTGCTTCCCGTGTCCTGCAGTGGAGACAGGCGAGACGCGGCCTTGAGGTCCCCGCGCTTTCTTCCACCATCTGCTTCGCTCAGCTCCGTGTCCGATCACAGCGACCGCCACTAAACCTCTGGAACACTGAGTCCATTCCATCCGTAAGAAAGGGCCGTCCAGCGCGAGTCAGCTCCGTGAGAGCGCAGCGGGCCCCCCACGGCCCACAGCGTCTGCGGCGGCAGGAGCACCGAGGGACATCTGTCACTGTGTACCAACAGGACCGAGCACATGAAAACCGCAGGGATGCAGCGCAGGCCGAGCTCGGAGGGAAGTTTCCCCCGTGGGTGCCTCCACCACTTCCTCCCCACTGCGGGAACCAGAAAAAGAACAAACCCCAGACAGCAGAAGGAAGGGAACAATACAGATCAGAGAAGAGATAAAGAAAATCAATGAAACCAAACATTGGCTCTTTGAAAAAGATCAACAAAACGGAGGCGTTTTTAGCTAGCCTGACTGGGAGGAAAAGAAAAGACAAAACAGCTGAAACCAGAAAGACAAAGGGGGCCGTGAGAGAACCCCAGCACCAGCCCTGCGCCCACAAGACACCGTCGCCCAGGCTGACTGGAGAACAAACAGGAAACCTCGGCAAACCTCTGACGCGCCTGGGCTGAGGCAGCGACAGAGACCCGCCAACGAAGAGGAGCCCTGGGCCCCATGGCGCGACGGGGCAGCCCCGCCGACACTCCCACGCTCGGCACCAGCGCCCGCCAGTCTCGAAAACACGGAAAGGGGAGAAACACTTTCCGATTCCATCTATGAGATGAGAATGCCTTTGATGGCAAATCCAGATGAAGACGTCACACATATAAACCCAAAATTCTTTACAAATACAGATGCAAAAAATCCTCCATAAAATATCAGCAAATGGAATCCCACAACATAATGAAAACACTATGCACCACGGCCCGTGGCCGGCGCCCCGGGAGCACAAGGCGTGTGGCATGAGAAGAACCATCGGTGCGACAATCCTGCACTGGAACCAAGGGGAAACCGCACAGTCCTCCCAACTGACAGCGAAAAGGCGTCCGACCAAATCCAACCTCCCACCCTAAAACCTCCCGGAAGACCAGGAAGAGCGGAGACCCCCGACACAGCAGAGGGGGGCACGACAGGCCCCAGCAGACACAGCACTGGACAGCGACAGCCCGTGGCTTTCCCTAGAGGTCGGGAACAAGACACGGCGCCTAGTCTTGCCGCTGTCACTCGTCACCGACAGAAGTTCCGGCCAGAGCTTCGCAATGGCGCAGACGTGAGCTGGGAAAGGCGCCTGACTGCACCCGTCTTCGGGAAAGGAAACCCAAAACCCCAGGGAGGCGCCACTTCGCAGCCTCTGGACTGGCTGTGGCTTTGGAGGCGGAAAACAACAGGTGCTGGCGGGACAAGGAGAAGTGCGAACCCTGGCGCCGTGGGTGGGGGGTGGGGACGGGAACGGGGCAGCCACGGTGGGGACAGCCCGGCGGTTCCCGCGGAGGTTGAACTCAGAGCCCTACAGAGCCCAGCAGCTCCCTCCCTGGGCAGGGGCCCCAAAGCCCCCACAGCAGGGCCTGGACCTGCGCAGCTTGGGCACAGCAGCAGGGCGGGCAGGTCCCATGGGGTCTGCGTGCCCTGGAACGCCACCGTCCAGCCCTGAGGGGGAGGCTCCGACAGGGAGGGACCTTAGGGACACTGTGCCCAGTGAGTGAGGGGGAAGGTTGGGGACAGGGTTGGGGTGGGGAGGGTGTCAGCGAAGTGAGACCGGCCCAGCCCAGTGGGGGCCTTGCCAGGCAGCTTCTGAGGTTTTTTCTGAGCTGATTCTGCAGTCCTGTCCCCCCTGCCCCTCCCTTCTGGAGCTTTCCGGGTAGGGGCAGGGTTCTCTTGGAGGGAGGGCAAGCAGAGAAGGGCGGGAAGGGGGTGGGTCAGAGCCAGGCCCCTGGCCCCATCCCTCATCTGAGCTGTTCCACGGGTCAGTCTTTCCGTGGGCACCTTGCCTGCCCTTTCTGTGGAAGAACCTGGAGGCAGCGTGGGGTCTGGGAAGCCGGCCCTGCTGCACCTGCTTTTTGGCCTCCACCTTGTTGATGATGGCGAGGATCCTCTGAATGGTGCTCTTGGTTTTCTTCCTGCTGGCCGCGGAGGACAGGAGCGGGAGCTGGCTGTTCCAGTAGTGCCGGGCGGCCAGCATCACCAGGGTGCTGTTCTGCGCCATGCCCCCGAACCTGGAAGGGCCCAACCAGCAAGCTGCAGACGCCGGGGCCCCTGCGCCTCCTGGACCCACCAAGGGCGGGCGCGGCTGGCACCCAGCTCCGCGGGACGTGCTCCTGGGCGTCCCTGCTGCGAGCCCCGTGCCGCAGCCACCCGCCCGGGCCCCCGCCTGCGTCATGGGCCCCGAGGGGCCGGCCTCCGCAACAGGCCGCACCACGCAGCAGCCTCTTCATTCCAGGGCACTGCCGCTGCCAAGCCCCACACACACCACACGCCCCAGACGCACACCACACACAGCTCACCTCACACTCTCCATGAAGGCCTTGGCAGCCACCAGGCGCAGCTGCTTCCGCCCCTTCAGGTTCTCCACGATGCTCCGGCCCTGGATGCAGGCTGTGGCACTCAGTGCCTCCGCGGCCAGCTGCTCCTGGACCCTGCGGGCAGAGCGCCCTCAGCTCTCAGCCGGGGGTGGGGGGTGTTGTGCAGGAAGGTGAGCGAGCCTGGGATGCCCACAGCAGCCTCCTGAGAGCCCCAGACCGCCACGCAACAGCATCTGGCATCTTTTATTTTACTTTATTTTTGCTTTGAGAAAACGTTTATTAAAGCAGAGGGCAGTGGAACAAAGGAAGGGCTTAGGACAGAAGAAGCAACAGGAGAGAGCCCGGGCGGGCTGCTTTGGGCCACTGGACAGCCAGAGAAAAGGGGCCTTGGAGGCAGACAGGTTTGGGGGTGCAGCCTGGGGCAAGCTGCTGCTGCCCGCTGCACCCCTGGTTGCAAGTGTCGTGGGTCCCTCAGAGCCGCAGACTCCTGTGGGGGAAGAAGGAGGGGAGAGCAAGGGCGAGCGCGCCAGCGTCTCCTGATGTATTCAGGGACTGACTTGTCGGGTGCTGTGCCCGGAGCTCGCTGAGCACCTCAGGCCCCTCAGGAAACCCTGGCGCTCACCGGGGCTCAGTGCTGGGCCGTCCCCCTCAGCACCCTATCGAGGACAGCAGGTAGTCCCCGCTGACACCGGGCACATGGAGGCATCAACTCCTGTTCAGCGCCGGGCGGGTCACACACCTGCAGTGCAGCTTGGGGGGCACTGGCCTGACTCTGAGAGAGACACGCCTGGGGCCCCGCCCTCCTGGTTCTGGGGTCCTGAGGACAGGGAGCCGCCTGCAGGAGCCCTAGCCTGCAGCATCTGCCTGGAGGTGACCCCGAGGCCGGCCCCTCCAGAGGTGGGCGGGGCCCTGGCCGAGACACTGAGACTTGAACTTGCTCCTTCCCCTTGCTCGCCGTGTTCTCTCGGGCGCTGAGAGAGGAAGCCGGAGCCCACAGCTCCAGCTGCTCAAGTGTTGGTTTTTGCTTCCGGAATGGAGGCGCTGCTGTGGAGGGCACAGATGTGTGGCATGTTGTGTTCTTGCTGGTCGGACCTGCCGTCCCATGAGAGGGCCCCTCTGCGTCCCTGGCCAGACGTCTCGGGCGCGGGGACGTCGCCACACCAGCCGAGTGCTCGCGGGGCCGCCCTCTCCCCCCTTCGGCCTCTTGCTCGAGTCTTCGTATCCGCAGCGTCTCTTGCAAACAGCTGCAGCGTCTTCCGGGCCCTGGTTTCCTGTCCAGTGGGATGAACTCTGCATTTTGGCCACCGTGTCAACTCAGGGATTGACGAGGCCCCGCCCCTCGCCTTCCTTCTGTCCCGCCAGCCCCTCGCCTGCTTCTGGGGCACTTTTCAGCGTCCCGTCCGACCTCCTCCCTGTGCTTTGGGTGCGCCTTCTCACCTGAGTCTTTTTAGCGATGCCCGTGGGGATGTGTCACTGACCACGGGCTGCCTTCACTTGCTTGGCTCACTTGGACCCGCGGGCAACGTGAGAACCAGCAACGGACCTCCCCGCGTCTCCTGCCCACCCTTGGCGGCGTCACTGTCATCACACGGCTTCCCTCTGCGTTTGCTCAAACCCAGGACAGCACGAAGTTCTCGTCACAAGCAGGCTGGCGTCTCCGTCAGCGATGCGCGCCGAGGGGTGAGCCCGGTTCCGGCCACGCTCTCCTCGCTGCTGGAGCCACGCGTCCCAGCACGGCCTCCCGCGGCATCTCCTGTCCCGTGGTCCAGCAGAGCCAGATCCTCCCAGAGCGCGTGGATCGGAAGATGTCCGGATTTGCCCTCGTTTCGGAAGTCCACGTTTGGCGGGCAGAGGGTCTAGATCGACGAGGTTTCTCTCGCTGCACTGTTTCCGTGGGCAGGTCCGCGGCCCTGCTGTCACGGTCCTGCGTCAAATGCGTGCTTGTCCCTTTCCCACCGTCCTCCCGCACGTGGCCCTCGGCGATTCCACCACGAAGAAAACAGGCCGGGTTTTCTTGGAGTTGCTCCTGTTGGCCCTTCCTTGCAAATGTTGGATCTCGGGTTACCTCTGGTTCCGTTGGAAAACATGTCAGCTGCGACATTTCCGAGTGTGCGTGTCTCTGCCTCCCTCTCCGGCCGCCGTCCCCCAGCACGCTGGTGGCTGCTCCTCAGGCGTCCACTTCGGCAGCCTGCAGGCCCGTGCTCAGAGCGAGCTGTGCTCCCCTGCTGTCATTTCCGTGATGGGTACATCAGACTTTTCGGCCCTGGAATCCCCACTCGGCCCTTTACTAGGGTTTTCGCTTCGCTGTGGATGTTCCGCCTGCACATGGACTTGTCCTTTAAAACGAGCCACTGTGCGTTCAGGGCAGCGGTCTCAAAGTCACTGTGTTGTGTCAGGGTCTGCCAGCCGGTTTTCGCCTGACACGGGGCAGCTCCCACCCCAGCTCTGCGACCCGCCAGCTGGGTGACTCGGCCACTGCCTCAGTTTGCCCAGCTGCCACGTGGAACCAGCCGTTTGGAAGAATAAATGAGGCGACGTGTGAAGAGCCCCTATAGGATGCCTGTCTGTGCCCCAAGCACGTCCGAGGCCCCGGCCACATGGATTGGTGAGGTCAACTTTCAGGAAATAGGTTCAGTCCCTGGCTGGTGTGGCTCAGTGGACTGAGCGCGGGCTTCGAACCAAAAGGTCGCCAGTTCAATTCCCAGTCAGGGCATATGCCTGGGTTGCGGGCCAGGTCCCCAGCAGAGGGTGCTCAAGAGGCAACCACATATTGATGTGTCTCTCCCTCTCTGTCTCCCTCCCTCCCTCTCTCTAAAAATAAATAAATAAAATCTTTAAAAAAAATAAAAGGAAATAGGTTCAGGAAGTTAGCTGAAGAGAAGAATCTCAAGGAAAACAATGTTTACTGAAGAAATATTTGTATTAGCAACAGGTTTTTAAAAGCCTCACTTTCAAAAACAGAGGAAAGAATCAGAACAATCGCTGATCAGCTGAATGGAACCTGTGAGCCGTGAGCAAACTGTCAGAAAAACGAAGCTCCCCACGGCCACCTGGGCCGTCCCGGGGCCTGGGCAGCAGCGGCCTCTGCAGCCTCAGGCCGAGAGGGGTGGGGAAGGATGAAATTAAATTGCCCTTGAATTACGTTGCAATGTATTTAGGGCGCTTTCCTGCCTTCTCAAAATCACGGTTAGCGCGGCTGCTGGGAAGGGCAAGGGGACCCGTGAGCCCTCCCCGCCGCTGCGCCCACCACGCTCGCTGCGCGTGAGGCTCGCGTGGCCTCCAACCCTGCTGAGCGCGGCTCTCCAGCGCCCTGAGGGCGGCGCTGCCCCCGCTGGCAGAGCCGGCAGGCTGAGGCTGCCCGGCACCCCGACGGGGCTGCTGGGGGTGCGCGGAGCTGAGCAGGGGCCTGGCCAGGGGCTGGTGCTCCTGCTCTGTGACCTCTGCACAGGGCACCCCGGTCACGGCACGTGCCCTGCACACCAGTGCGTGACTGCAAGAGTTCTCCCAGGTCCTCCTGATCTTGTGGGAGGCGGTGGGGGCGGGGAGCAGCCACATCACTGGACGCAGGAGTCAGGAGCTGGGGAGGCTACTTACGGGCTAAACTGCTTCAGGCACTGAACGCCCATCTGCATGGCCTTCCTCGAGCACACCAGGGTGGCCTCGTGGTCGTGGGCCGCGTAGGCGAAGTGGCTCAGGCGGGCCAGGGTCTGCAGCTCCAGCAGCGGCTCCTCCCAGCTGCACGAGGAGGCCATCTTCACCAGCTGTGTGGGGCGGAGGCAGCGCTCAGAGCAGGTGTCCACCCCCACCCCCAGCCCACAGTGCTGGACACTGTCCACTGGTGGCCGTGGGCCAGCGAGCTACGTCCTCCCAGACAGACCTGGCTGGGAAAGGCCCTGCCCCCAGCGAACTGACTGACCACATCACCAGTCACAGACCTGAGCCCGGGCTCGGGCTCAGGGTGGGCTGCTGGGCACGGGTGCCCACACCGCCTCGGCGCCCCCAGGGACACCCTGACCCGCACGGGGCCACCAGGGGAGTTTGGAGGGAAGCTGCTGTGTGAAGCCACGTCCTGGGGCCCTGAGGGGATGGCAGGTGCAGTGAGGAGGCGGCCGCCAGGCAGGCTGGGCCCCGAGGCTGCACCGTCTGCTCCCAGACCTGCCTCTGCCCAGTGGGGTTGGAACGAGGGGCCTCAGGCTGAGGAGCTCTGCTGTGCCACCCCCGGCACGCTGAGCAGGGTGCGTGGCAGCGCCCACCTGGGCCAGGGGTGGCACGGTGAAGTCCATGAGGCCCAGCCCGTTGCAGGAGTACATCTCCAGGGCGACGAGGACTTTGGTCACGGAGCTGATCTCCTCATTGGTGCTCTGGGGGACGGGAGGAGAGTGTCCATGAGCCCGAGGGTCCCGGCGAGGGTCTGGGACACTGGGACTTGACTCCTGAGAAAGGCCAGTGCCGCGGCGGTAACCAGAGCTCTTTGTATAAAAGTTGTCTTCCGGTGACCTCGTACCATCGAGCAGCAGGGAGCAGAGCGGTCAGATGACTAGGCTGACCCCCGGCCGGATGAGCTCCATTCAGTCCTTCATCGGGCCCACTCAGACACCTACCTGCCCTCACTGCCTCTCGGGCCTCCCTTTCTGCCTGTCCGGTGAGTCCTGGCTCCAGCCAGTGCCCATGGGAGTCTCCTGGTGTCTCCCTCTGTGGCCACACAGACCCTCTCCTCTCTCCTCCGGGTCCCCATTTGCTCCCTGAGACCACACCCCTCCCACAGCCTTGTGTCCACAGCTCAGGATCCCCTGGTGCCCTGCCAAGGAGGCTCCCCTCTGGCCTAAGTGCACCTTCACCAGGGCGGAGAGCACCCTCCGCGGCCAGCGGCTTGGTGGATATTCAGAAGAGTGTCCAGTGGGCTGGAGGAGGAGGGGACACCATGGCCTGGGCAGGGGGAGAGGCAGTGCAGTGACCTCCACGGGAACGGCCCTTCACGGAGGGAAGCGCCCTGCACAGGATCGGCTGGGCCCCGCTGCACGCTGCCCTGCAGGCCCATAGGGCGGGGACAGGCGGAGGCAGCGCCCTGCGGCCTCACCTGCTCATCGGTGCCCAGCCGGGACCCGATCTGCTGCTGCAGCAGCTGCTTGGCCTTCACCCAGGTGGCAATGAGCTGCTGCCGGACCTTGGTGGGCACTGTGTTCTCGGGCGCCGACCCGTCAGTCAGGTTCAGGGCGAACTCGCAGACCTGAAACGAGGCGTGCTTGTCCCGAAACCCAGAGTTCCGAATGGACAGACCTGAGCCCAGACCCAAGTCACTGCACGTAAGTGGCCGGGCTCTTGTCCAGACTGCAATGGTGGCCGAACCACCAGAGCCTGGGCCCGTCCTGGCACCGGCCGGCTGCACCCTCAGCCCTCTGCACGCCCGCCCGGGGCGGTGGCATGGCAGCCCCTCTGCGCTTCCTCTCCGCGGGCACCGCCTGACCCCTCCCGCACGGGCCAGCTGCAGGCTCTGGCTGGCCCTGTAAGCCATCAAGGGGCTTGCTTCCATGTTCACTGAGGCCGTTCACACTGACACGGGCGGTGGTCCATCAAATGCTTCCCTCCCCTGCCGAGACCACGGCTTTCCCCCTCTTCACAGACGGCCACAGCGACATCCACGTCCACCGGGAAGCGCCCCTCCCTCGTGGGCTCACAGCTCCCCGCCCCGCCCCCCACGCACGCCATCCGTGGAAGGACGTGTCTGGGAGCTGGCGTGGGGCGGCCCTCCCCTCACCCTGAGGGACTTTTGGAGGGATGCGCGTCCCCCCTCCTTGCCCAGAGCCCACTTCCCAGCGGCTGGACCGGCTGCCCGTTCCACCCCCACCGCTGCCGTCCGCACCCCGTGACAGTGACTGCGGCGAGGGCCCCCCACCCCGCGCACGCCCGGGGGGCTGTACCTCCACCGCAGTTCTGACTTCAGAGACGGCCTCGGGGTCCAGGGGGGTGTGGAACGCATTGGACCGCACGGGCCTTCTAGATTTCTCGGGCGTCTGGGTCGGGATCCAGCTGATGATCAGGCCTCGAGCCAGAGTGTTGCAGAGCATAGCCAGCATGACGGGGTCACTGGAACACAGGGCGGCGGCGGGTGAGGGTCGAGTGGGTGCCCGCCGCCCGGCCCTGTCTGCCGGCGCCACTCCAGGCCCTGGGGGCGGGCGCTGGCTGTGACAAGCCTGCAGTGCCAACATTCTGTCCCAGCCCCAGGGGACTTCACACAGAGAGGGCGAAGCTGGCCACGGGGGCTGGACAGAAAGGCCCACCTCGCCTCGGTGCCTTGCCAGGGCGTCCAGTGGGCCCTGGGCTGTGGACTGAGAACTTCCGTCCGTTACCAGAGGAAGGCGCCTATACCAGAGGCTCCGTGTTTCTCACCAGCATCGCTGTGGCACCAGAGCGTTTAAAATGGTCACCAACAACCTCCGCGTGCCCAGGCGCGGGACTCAGCTGACCCCTGTCTACAGCAGGACTGGGCAGGACGGCGGCCGTGGGAGGCCCGCATCCCTGCATCCCCTCCAGGCGCGGACGCCAGAGGCCGTGGCGCGAGCCTCATGCCCGCGGGAGGGGCGGCCATTCTCTTCATTACCCCGACTTTAAAAATTGCCCCATCATATGTTGCTACATTCTGAGTCATTCTTGAATTTCTGTGTTAGCATCCAATGACAGTATTTAAATCTTACTGTTCAGACTGAAAGCTCGGAAGACACAAGGAGAGTGCTGCAGGCCACCCTACTGAGAGGAAGCTGTGACCAACCAAGTTGTCACATTTGCAGTTTTAGTGGGCGGGGCACGGGTCTGTCACAAGGTCCCGTCTGGATAAGAAAACGCAGGGACTGACTTTTGACCCCTGCCCCACACCCCAGCGAGAGGGCCGCTCCCCTCCCCCTGACTGCCTCGCTGACTCGGGGGTCCGCGAGCCCCTCCCACCATTGTTCTGTCTGCAACACAGAGGGGCCCGCGGCTCAGAGAGGGCGGGAGCCCGGCCCAGGGTGCACAGCTAGTAAGGGGGCCGGGGGTCTCCCGAGCAGCCCTCCACGTGCCCCCCCCCCCCCCCCCCCCCCCCCCCCCCCCCCCCCCCCCCCCCCCCCCCCCCCCCCCCCCCCCCCCCCCCCCCCCCCCCCCCCCCCCCCCCCCCCCGGCTTCTCCTCGGCCTGTCACCGCCAGGCACCAGGTGACGGCAGCCCCGCCCCTGCCTGGAAGGACAGCCCCACAGAAGGGGGACCCGGTCCGGCCCCACAGCTGTGGCGCCAGGACCCACCCGTTGTGGCCGGTGGCCTGGACGGTGCTCAGGAGGCGGTGCAAGGGGTCCACCAGCTCCCTCTGCCGCCCGGCCGTGACCAGGTGGTGGTTGTGGTTCAGGACGTAGACCACCGCGTTCTGCACGATCCAGGCCTCCTGCATCTCCTGCCCAATCTCGGCCGAGCGCAGCCAGCTGCTCATGGCGAACTGCGACAGGCTCTCCACCCAGGTCCTGCGGGCGAATGGCCAGCTCTCCTCGGACTCCAGGCCTTCCCCAGCCAGCGGCACCAACACCGGCCTGAAGTCCGCCCAGGGCCCTGCGCTACTGGGGCCGCTGGCCACGCCCCTCCTCGAGGACCCCAGACCTGCCCAGCTCCCCGGTCCTCCCCGGGGATGTCCCTCCGTCTACGTGCAAATCAGACCCTCGTACTCTGTCCCTGGTCTGCAAACCCCGCAGGCCTCCGGGTGTGAGGACACAGCCTGGCTGCCTGTCCCCTCTGTGGCCACCCCGCACACACAGGCTGCTCCGCCGAGGGCGACCGGGTCGCACTCTGCCCTGTGTGAGTGACCGCCGTCTGCCCGGGGGCAGGGTGTGGAAAGCCTTTTCTGCAAAGCACCAGGCAGCACCCTGGCATGGCGGGTCTGCGCGGTTTCTCGGGCACATCTCCCTCTGCTCTATTTCACCAACTCGAGCCTCTGAGCTCATGGGCGGTACACGGCCAGGCCAGGGGTCGATGGCCCCGGCCCTCGCTCTGACCCTCCTGCCACGGCGAGCTCCTGGGCCACCAGGGACGGACACCCCCACAGCACCACATCGAGCTGTTGGCACAGGA